>NNCF01126461.1:433278-451667 GCA_002313205.1 Laupala kohalensis
TAGTTGCAGCTGAATGACACTTGGCTGCGCTGCCTTCTATGCATTCGGCTCGTTGACTCATGATTAGGCGGCGTACCTGCGCAATTGTTTTACGGAGTCAAATCGACCATGACTTTCGCAACTATGAACAGTTGTTTACTTGAAATAAATGATTCATTACAACGACTAATCGACGCCACTCCGGCGTTGCGTATACCGAAATTTGAAGTCTAGACGACGAATATTTACAGTGTTTTCTTGACGTCGAGCAGCCGTACACTGATGATATTTTGTATTTCTGAGGGTTAATGTTGGCGAATACCTAATTATTATTTTAAATAATGATATTCTCAAATGAATTAATCTAATAAGAGTAAATTTCACGTATATTCAAAATAAAGAAACGTTTGGATACATAAAAATTGTTTTCTTGGTATTTAAAAATATATTTTTCAAGATTTTAGTGATGATTACTGTTTTACGTATTTACTACTCATGGAACCAATACTATGGTGTCAACTCTTAATCAAATTTAACAGAAGATAATAAAACATCACAATGCAGTAGCTCAATGCTAGCGTTAGCGCCTTCAGAGAGAAAGGATCCTGGATCGAATACTGGCGCGGCAGTCGGATACCTGCAAACGTACGTCGAAAACAGAGAACGTTTGCTGTACGCCTGTGATGAAACAAAGTAAGATCATGGAGTTTTAATAAAAATGAATATCGTCAAAAAATTCGAGGAAAAATATCGAGAAAAAAGCATGCAGATAGTCGCTATCGACTCACGTCGAAACAATATTACATGCTTACTAGTTGGCAACATCACATATACTATAGGTTCCCTTTTCTTATCTTGTAGATTAACTACTTAAGCTGTGAGAGCTAATGATGTACGCTGTGATACAGAAGGTCGAAAATTAGCGTCATAGTAGACGGATGTTAGCTGTGCGAGCACATGTGTTGTCTGACCGGCTGGCAGCCAATACATCAGCTACCCCAGCACAGGTATTTTTAAGTGTGTTTTTCGTGTTGTGGCCTATCGGTTTCACGTGTAGAGTGAAACATGGTATGGATTGTTATATATATATTTCTTCCGTTAATCTCTACAATTCTACATGAGGACCTGAGAATGCGTAGATAATGAATAGGTGTTGTGAGCAAACGGTTAACGTATTTTATAACACTCTTTACATGAACGGAAATGAAACTGGGTTCGATTCTTGGCTAGATTCAATTTTTATTTGACATTAGTGTATATATGTCTTATCTACGTGTCGATACAAGATATAAATAGTATATGAGAATTGTAATATAGTTTTAATGGTCATATGAAAAGCTATATTGAAGAAAAGATTATACTTATCATCAGTATTGAAACGAGAAAAAATTATATAAAATTAATTGAATTATTTGGATCTGGATAATTTAATATGCGACTGGTTATAAACCTCACTCCTATTGTTTGTATCTTAAACCAAGTCCTATTTTTGGAAAAGAAATACAGATTTTCAATTTTAAGTGGAAGAATTTATTCACTTCTTGCGTAAATGGAGATATAGCCAATTAATATTAAAATGAATCATGAACTTGCCATATTCACATTGGTAAAATTAATATAAACTAATTAGAAATTAGTACGAATGATAGATAAGAAGAAAGCTTTAAGAAAGGAACACAATTTACTTCATTTATAAATACAAAATATGTATGAAATACCCCAAAATGAATTTCTCTGTATTCGCAATTGCACATGTTGTAATCTAAGTGATCAAAGTCCTTATGATCATCTTCCCAAGCTGCGGCTGAAAATTTGCAGGTACTCCAAGAATCATATCTAAAGCAAAATTTAAGTTATTTCTGGGGAAAGCAAATGTACATTTCTTGGTTGATCGTTGGTCGAGATTGGGTACTAATCGTTTGCCTGACTAACAAAGGGATAACTTAACTCGCCTGCTCTGCGCCATCCTTTGACACGTTCGACTGGGACTTTCGTACGAAGGGCAGAGAGAGACGCATGGAGCAATGTGTGGAACTCATGATTGAGTGTGGTTTCTTGTCGAAATTCATTCTTGCTGT
The DNA here is from genome assembly GCA_002313205.1 of Laupala kohalensis. Lineage (NCBI taxonomy): Eukaryota > Metazoa > Arthropoda > Insecta > Orthoptera > Trigonidiidae > Laupala > Laupala kohalensis. The sequence goes on from NNCF01126461.1 coordinate 435,336, forward strand.
TAGCGACTCCATTTCACTAACAAACTTCATGTGGACCACTTTTTAAAAGAGTGCGACCTAAGATATGTTATTATTCTCATAGTAAGTCAACGTTTTCCGAAAAGTTCCCCCTGGCATCCTTCTTACCCGAACGCCCTAGGTTTAGATGGACCGCCCGTACCGAGTACAAAGGTTCCTATGTTTATAGTGCGAATTGAAACTGTGTACCTGTCTCCAGTGTTAAGTTACAAGGAGGCGCAAAAGTGCAAAATGTTTCTGATAAGGTAGTACAGCAATAGTGTGCAACAATAACCACCGACTCATTCTTGGTTAGCATTCACTCACTAAGAACGGTTTTTTTTAGTGTGCGAGTGTTAGGTAACTCACAAATGGTCCTGGCGAAACAGACATCCATCCTGCTATGATTTGCGCATTCTTCAGGGTTGTTTCTTAATTGCATTCCTCAATACTCCATGACATAGCAATTCAGCTCCTTTCCTCATTCTCAAGTTTGAGATTAGGGGTCCAGGAGCAGAATATCATCTAAATAATGTTTATTGCTCATTTCTACGTGATTTTCTCTCTTTTGGAGAAACCAGTGTGAACCAATCCTCTATATAATCCCTTCTCCTCAGCACAAACTGTTTTTCACAATCTTTTAAACAAACCTATGCACTAAACCGTTCCTCATAGAGTGTTCATAGAGCATAGAACCGTTCCTCATAGAGCATGGCAAAATACACTTCTTTAAACGGAACACAATTAAAAACTGTTACGAATATAAAATTCTTAGGTCTCCATATTCAAGACAACCTCAAATGGAATTGTCACGTTGACAATCTTAATTCCCAATTAAGCAATTATTGTGTTATGAATTCCGAATCTTAGTTAACGCAGTTAGTCCACCTTTTCCGTTGCGTATATTTTGCAAACGTTTACTCCCATTTACGTTACGGCATTACCTTCTGCGGCAATGCTGGTCAGAGTATTCAAACTTTTAGAATTCAGAAGAGGATAGTTCGCATAATTTGTAAATCTCACCCCCGAAACACTTGTAAACCTTTATTCAAGTAATTAAATACACTTCCCTGCATTTATATTTATCAAACGGTCGTGATTGTTAAGACCGAATTACTGAAGTGCCACCCTTGCTTTATACGAAAGTCTCGTTCACGAACACAATACTCGCAATAGTAATAATATTCATCGTCCGAGAGTGTCAACCGCGCTTTACCAAAAAGGACCGTACCATTTGGGAATCGTACTATATAATTCTCTGTCCAAAAATATAAAAGATATTATTAAATTGAATCTCTTCAAATCCGCGTTTAAAAGCTACCTACAGCACCACTGCTTCTACACTGTAAAAGATTTATTGATTTTATCACGCCATTGTTGTAGTACTTTCAAAATAACTGATAATTTCAAAACTAATTTCCTGTATGCTTGTATTATGTCTTATTATTCATATAAATTTAGCTGTAAATATACTCAATGTAAATGTACTCACGGTTGTGTACATGCGTTCTGTAGCCCCATCCCGGACCGGAGTTTTCCCCGGTTTTCCCCGGTTTTCCTTCGGATAGAGGCGGATTCTTTTATAAAGACTCGCTAGGCTCTTGCCTAGGGGCGACATGGATTGAAATAATTATTCGCAAATTTAGTGTTATTTAATAGTTACGAATTATCAACAATACTTTCCGAATGAATAACTTGATAATAATACGTACTTGTGAAATGACTTTTCTGTGTTTTATTAAATACAATATTTGTTGGTATTTGTTAATACTATAACACGTGCTGAACTATTTTTTATCGTTAGGAGTTTGTTGAAATGTTAAATCCACCTCTGCCTGAGCGCCTTTGATCGGAATTGATGGGATGGTCCCTTGCTTGCTTCCGGAGAGTAAATTAGTTTATTGTCCTCCACGTCGTCATACGCAGTTTGTAACCGCTTTTTTTTTACAATAATGTATTTTATTCTAGTGTGCCATGTATTTCAACTTATTATTCCATTAGTATATATTCAAACTATATTCAAATGTTATATATTTCAAATCTGTAAATTATATACTTCAACTATGGTACTGAAATATTTCGTAGCGTTTATAAGCAACTGCATAACCGATGAGGGTACTCAATCGTGTTCTTTCAATTTTTGACAGTTTTTTTTTTTCTCAGTGTGCAGCAGTTCGAATCTTAGAAACCCAGGGTACTCCAAGGAGCACAGACTTATAAACAATAAATAACATTGATCAATAATGTGTAACAATTATGGCAGGACGTTTGGGTAGACTCACTCATTAAGATAGAGCAGCAGCTTATGCGAAGAAGAATTAATTCAATGTTTCGGTACATTTAATGAGATTAAATAACAAGTTTATTGTAATACCACGAATTATATTTCACTCTTAGAAAACCAGGCTTGCAATTAAACTTCCGATGATAGATTTGTTTGTTGTATTTGGATTAACAATAAAATGAAAAGTGGGGTCAGTATGATCAATGTACATAATTTTTTGTAGACAATAAGAGCCAATCGGAGTGTGTCAAAAAAACTTCCCATTGAATTCAAACAAGGGACCATGACGAGTTTAAATAACTTAGTTTATTATCCCCCACGTGGTTATACGCAGTTTGAAACTATTTTTTTTACAATAAAGTTTACATTTNAATCGGAGTGTGTCAAAAAAACTTCCCATTGAATTCAAACAAGGGACCATGACGAGTTTAAATAACTTAGTTTATTATCCCCCACGTGGTTATACGCAGTTTGAAACTATTTTTTTTACAATAAAGTTTACATTTAAATAAGTAATGTCAATTCAGGTTCCTTTTCGAGCATTTAGAAAATCACCATCATTATTTCTTTCTGAATAATATGTTTCTCTAGGAAGTTTTGTTTTCCTAATTTAAAATACACATTAATCCAGTCCAGCGAACGCAGTACGGGAAGGATATTAAGGATTTTGACCTTGGGAGAAAGTATTCCAAATATTACTTTCCCATTTCGTCTACACAGTTTTTGACGACTGGAATTGAATGTACGTCACGAAACGCAAATATTCATGCGACACAATACGGGGATCTTTAGTTAGGAATCTGTCGTCTATACATTCCCTTTTCCGCACTCAGAATCGCATGAACGCACTCGTGAGTTTGCTGCTGGATTTGTTTCCCATTCTGTTTTGTGAAACAGAGGTTTACCTTTCTTTATTCTGAAAACATATTTATTTATTTATTTCATTTAACTTGTTTTTATTGATTAATTTTTGTGTTGTTTCCTTTCGTTATTCTAAAGCAGCATTTGTTACCAAAATTTTTACTATTTCAATTTTGTAAACTCATGAAATATTTTAAGTTTTTTGGATTTAGTGATTTAGAAGGTCAAATATTGAATTTGTAGACGTTAGTTTTGGTTTCAGTACAAGACGTATTTCTTTTCGGCATCATATAGATTCTTCAAATTTACACTACGTGTTTAAAATTTTTAAGGTTATAATATACTCGTCGTAGATTATGAAGTATTATTTTTACCAGACACTCAGCTTTTAGTTCCGACGCTTGTTTGTTGGGGAAGATCGGGAAGAAACAGAGAATTGTCGTAAAAAAAGGGACGATTTCTCCACCCTATCATAGATCCCAAAAACTTGTCAGTGTCACTCTGCAAAATCCACTATAAGGTCCGTGCGAACTAATGACAGTCCGAAGAAATAGATCACGTATCATGTATATCACAATGATCAAAATAATGTAAATTTTGGCGCGAAATATAATGTCGACAATATTGTCTTTCATATTTCACCTCTCATGTAAGTGGGGGCCAGGATATCATATATGTTGGTCATGTTGAATTCTTGAATTGTCGCGACATTCCCGCTATTATGTTTCCAAACAAATAGCTATTAAAAATCATAGCTTAAGTTATTTAAATGAAAAGTTCGTCCCATTTCTTGACATATGTTTGAAAATACAGGTGTTGAAAAAAAACTAATAAATATGTTACTCTATTTATTTTGGTTTGAATAGTAATTATGTTATATCTCATAAAATGGGAGGTATCAGTTTTTTACTTCTTGAGTTGGTAACGTACATCGCGTTTCAATAAATACAGGTGACTCTCAACGATCCACTTTTGTTCCTCGAGCGTAATTTTCCTATATTTCTGATGTGTGATTTCAAACGCTTTCAGATTATGTGTCTGTTTCTTCACTGAATCCTCTTCTCTTTTTCCCCAGAGGAGGACGAACTTTCACTTGAGGTACTGACTCTTCTGGAAGAGTCTATTGATGTGTCCCGATTGCGAAGTAGCAATGACTCAATACGATCACTTTCACTAGTACTGGGTCGTGAGCTTCTGTCGTCTGATCTCCTTCTCTCTAGATCAAACAAAATAATTTGTTCTTTTATAAATCTTTTACATCAATTTATATACAAGTTCATTTATATAAACGATTTTAAAATGTACGACCTAGTTTGTATGCTAAAATATGACGACGAAAGCTAGTTAAAGAAAGATAAAATAGTTTAAAAAATCTGGAGTGTGCTCCACTCAACTTTCCAATTACAATTCATAACAAAAACTCACTGCACTAAACATCCTACATAACACTAAAAATTTAAGAAAAGGAAAAAAAACACTTCAAAAAGGAAATAATAATATATTATAATTATTAAACAATATGACATATTTCTAAGATCAACCGGTTGATCAAAATATTTATCATCACAGTAAATGGTATCCTAAAAATCATAATAACATATTCAAGTATATATTGCATGAATTATCTTCCACATTAAACTGTTTGGAATAGTCTTATTGGCAGATTAAAAGAAAAGCGGCTCCAAGATACTTTTTGGACCGATTACAATACTTTCCTTGCACACTCTGTGTAATTGCAAAGTAATAACCCTTTTTTGCATAATGAATTTTTGCTGTATCTGGAAAAAGATGCGACGTACAGGAATGTGGTTCAGCAATCTGTACGCAGAATTAACTGACCAATCAAAATGCTTCTATGCATATTTTCAAAATTTTTAATATTCAGAAACCGGAAGTAGGAAACCGGTGTGTAAATGAAGTCGGAATGAGCTGTCCAGGAATAGGTTTCTATTTACAACGCATTCAAAGTAAAATATCAAGTTTGGTTTCGATACATCAATTTCTTCGTGAGTTATCGGGGAAACAAAATTCTTAACATACGTGCACACACATATGACATTGGACATCGTCGCCAAAATTTGGAAATAGACCCTTCTGGTGCCAATTCGCAAAGATCCGAAGAGATCTCAAAAAACATTTTCTCGACCGATTACAATACTTTTCTTACACAATCTGTGTATTTCGAAAGTACAAATAATTGTCTGCTGACAAAAGGTCGCATGAGAGAATAAGATATTTTTTCTCGAACTCATTTTTAGTATAGTTTTTAGAGTAACTCTAAAAATTGGTTGAATTGTGCCTACTTTCTTTAAAAGTTTGGAAACCATTGATTTCGCGTGGGATTTAAAATAATTAAGACAAAACACACAACAAACTACAAAGTACTAAGTAATATCTAGTAAGTCTTACGTAATGCCCAGTAAAGTACAAGTAAATCTAATATTTGGATGTTATTCAGAACGGAATTTAAAGTAATTTGCGAACTATTCACAGCGAGAGTTGACGAAAATGTGGCAAAGCGAAAATGTCATAAAACTCCTGTTTTGAATATAGACCTCTCCAAAATTAAGCAAATTTGGGAAATTTGGCGTTTCGTGAATTTACTATTGAATGCTCTACACCTTTTACTGTGAAAAGTTTTTGATTGAAGCAGTCATTGCGATGTTTGATAGGTTTGAAAATGACCATTACAACTTTTTCTACTAAGTTGCAAAAAGTGGTGTTTTTTGATCGGCCATTGCAGGCAAACAACTGAACCAAATTTAATGACTGAGGCATCCGTGTGGCAGAATTTAATGTTCTTTTATTTAGGTAAGAGTAAAATTTTCTGTGAGATGCTATGTTTCCGAGATATAAGCAAAAGAACTAAACGAGTGCAAAAATTTCGCGTTTCTTTTTTGGCTGCCAAAAGTTACGCACACCTCCATGAGGTGGTGAAAACTCAGATTCCATATAATTGGGATCAAATGAAGGTATCAAAACTATTTCCAGCTTTGTCCGAATTTATTCCATCAAAAGACCTATTTTTACTGGCGTATATGCTGTCTTTCAAAGAAAAGATTTTTGCCAAATAAACAACACTTCTCGTAACTAATAATGTGGTTCCCTTAACAAAAACTACTCTCTTTTTACATTTTAAGTATTATATTTGAAGTACATAATTTAAGTAAAGCGTTCTCAAATTTCAACGTATTTATTTATTTTATGATATATTTTTGAGGTGTGGTTCCATTAAACTACGTAATGTGAGTGAAAGATGTGTGTAAGCGATTTGTATTGCGGGGTAACGTTCCTGCATTCATCTGGAACACGAGAAATCAAACATGCGTTCTCCACTCCAGAAATATATGGGAGCGAAGACACTACCACTATACCACTGCTGCTAGTGACAGATTCTCTTAATTTAAACTTACATTCATGTCTCCTTGTTTCAAAAGACGTATATTTAGAGGCTCAAAATATGATGCAGGTAAGATCACGATTCGAAAAGTGTGAAGTGAAAAAAACATTATTACTCTACTTTTCAAAATATAATTTTTGAAGAAAATAAATTTATCAACTGTGAAGCAGTAGGATTCAGTTCTCATCTCTCTCAAGAAGAATTTCATCGATCCTTTCTAAATTATAAATGGAGGAGTAATGAAGTACACAAATGTGATGCTCCAGACTCTTTGATATGAGATGGTACAAATCGAGGTGAATGTAAGAAAAGGAAATGAATGTGAATGTTCGTCCGTTGTTGCTTGCCGTATGTTTTTTGTGTGATTTTGGGCGGTCTTGCTTTAAAGTAAAGAGGCGACTGAAGAGCTTTTGTTGAATAAAAATGTTTTAGGAAACCATAGAGTAAATGTAAAGTGTGTTTTGACATTGGTAAATCCTAGAATGGGAAATAAATGGGAAGAGACCGAGGTACTAATATGGAACTTTGTTGTGATGTTGAATTGCTCTCGAGTGTCACATACGAAGGCAAATATAATACAATCACGACTTGCAATAATTTCCTTTGCTGTCCACGCAGTTGGCAACAGAGGCGCTTCTATCCGCCGCCAGCGAGTATCACCAACTCGCCGCAATGCTTATACGATGATATTCACCTACGACCTGCTTGATTACACATAGTAGTACTCGCTCACCACTTGAAGGCGCCACTGCGCCGAGCTAAAAGATTTTGTTTCTTATTGTCGTGACTGTATAGTATAATGTGAAAGACGTGTAATGTGACCATATGACGACATGTATAATCGTGTAGTAGACACACGGGTGTAAAACTCACTTCAATATAAGTAAATTATAATACTACAAATACTAATATTTGTTCTATGCTTTAACATACTGTGATGCAAAAAAATACACCAGAATTAATTTTTAATATCAAAATTACATTTCTTTAGAAAAATCAGTACTTGTACTTTAGTATGTTTTCAAAAACTGAAGTAGGGAAGAACTTTTTTCTGAAAAACATTGTTTTAGAATATGTTACCGAACAAACTGACATACTTATGCAAAATTTGGACAAGTGAAGAAAGTGTTATAATGCTGTAAATAGATTGAAGATATTATAAATAAAACCGGCTCTACAAAAATGATAATATTGGTTGGAATGTTGTATGACGTGTGATTACCGTATCGAAAGTGTAAAGAAGAAAAATGTCCGGTGACTTCCAATACGAATTGCGGCGCACATGAGAGATAGAGAGCGAGTGCACTAACCTTCACAAACCCTGCTATATACTATGGACAATTTGTAGGAAGTTTATGAGAAACTCCTGTGTGTGTTGCTACGAATGTGAACAAAATATGAGAGGTGTATTTAAATTAAAATACCATATTTTTTCCCTCAGAACTGGAAACATGCGATTTGTTTTAAAATAGGCGAGCATTCCTTGTCAATGCGTGATAGATATGACTGCATTTTACGGCACTCAGAACTCTAGCGGCAGTGGCAAGATTCAGGACTGTTTTTTTTTTTTTTTTAATACTTAAAATGGTGACGTTTTCATCACAAGATCAGCGTGTAATCATTCGTTTTCTCCATTTGCGCGGTGTGACACTAATTGAAATTCATCGCTATTTGAGTGAGACGAGTAGTGGTGGTGTCATAGATGTGTCTAATGTGCGTTTGTGAGTGCGACAGATCAAAGAAGGCTGAACGTCGAGTGACAACAAACTAAGACAATCTCGTCTTCGCACAAGCCGGTCTGACAACATGATCGAGCGAGTGGAGAAAGTTGTTTTGGAAGATATCCAAATGAGTTTGGAGTACATCGCCTCCAAAGTTGGCATTTCCGTGAGATCCACACACAAAATCTGCATAACGACATGAAAATGCGAAAAGTGTCTGTCAAGTGGGTTCCACGAATGCTGACGAAAGACCACAAACCTGCACACGTGGAATAATAATAATAATAATAATAATATATTCCATTGCTCCACTAGGAGCACAGGTTGTCTACAAAGCTCTTCTATTTCTTCCTACTCCTGGCAACAGCTCGTAAGTCTTTCCAGCTGCGTCCTTCAGACTCTTGCACTACAGATCTTCTCCATGTATTCTGGGGTCTCCCTCTTCTTCGATGACCTTGAGAGTTCCATTGTAAGGCTAACTAGCAAGGTTCTTCATCGTTCTTTCGTAAAGTGTAGCTATCCAGACACATTTTCTTCTCTTAATTTCAATATTGATGTTTTCTTGTTCTGACATTTTCCAGAGCTGTTCATTGGAAATTATTCTTGGCGACCATATTTTCATTATACAACGAAGGATTGCAGTTTCCTCATTATCTCCTGTTTTACCAGCCAAGTCTCACAACCATACATGTCTCTTATACACATCTTGATAAAAAATCTAGAANCATCTTCCTGAGTCTACTATATGCTTCTCTGGCCTTCTTAATTCTTTCTTCTACTTTCTTTTGTGTTCCCCCGTCTTCTGATACATTTCTGCCAAGGTATGTAAAGTATAATAGCGGCATGAATGGGAATTTTTCATCATTAAGGCAATGACTTTTGGCTGTTTCCAACGATGACAGACACTCTCCGTGACCGCACGTTTAACTATCCGCGCCTTTATTTTCCAGTGGTCAAAACAGGTTCCTGAAGAAGATTTCGCAGCGGCCATGGAATTGTGGTAAAATTGTGTGAAAAATTTTGTAAAATTTTTCACGTTGTGAAAAATGGTACGGCTGCCGGAAAACTACATCGAGAAATGACACAAGTTTCATAGTTTGATGTGATTAGTTAGTGGGGGAAGAAATCGGAGGGAAAAAATAACTTGAATGCCCCTCGAACAGGAGTCCGTCAAACATTTATTTTACTGCCTTACAGTTCACGTTTCCTTACGTTTTAATGCTGTTTCTTTATAGTGCGTTAGTTGTTGTTTTTCAAATAATATGACTAATTTTTTACTTTCCTGTTACATTGCGTGTGTAAAGAAAGTTTTGTAATCGGGCGAAAAAATACTTTTGAGATCTTTTCGGATCTTTGCGAATTGGCTTCAGGAGAGTCCATTTTCAAATTTTGGCGATGATGTCCTATGTCGTATGTGTGTGGGATTGTAAGAATTTTGTTCCCCCGATAACTCACGAACAAATTGATGTATCGAAACCAAACTTGAGATTTGACTTTGAAAGCGGTGGGAATAGAAGCCTTTTTCTGGACAACTCATTCCGATTTCATTTACACACCGCGTTTCCCCTGCGGTTTCTTGATATTCAAAATTTTGAAAATATGCATAGAATAATTTTGATTGGCCAGTCGATTCTGCTTACAGATTGCTAAATCAATGAACGTTGCACCATTTTCGAGATACAGCAAAAAATTATTTCCCAAAAATTGAGGTATTTCGCCAATCTTCGAGGCACTTATTTTGAATCTGCCAATAAGGCTATTCCAAAGAGTTTAATGCGGAAGATAATTAATGCATTCTATAACTAAATATGTTAATATGATTTTTAGGGCACCATGTATTGTGAAGATAAATATATTGCAACCGATTTATCTTAGTAATAAGTCTTCTCTAATAATTATAATATATCATTATTTGTTTTTGATTTTTTTCCTTTTTTTTCTTAATTTGTAGTTGTACGTAGGATGTTTAGTGCCATGAGTTTATGTAATAAATTGTAATTGGGAAGTTGAGTGGGACACACTCCAGATTTTTTAATTAATTCTTGCTATCTTTACCTCTAGATAGAGGAGGTTGACTGTAGGAGCTGACTCTTCTAGAAGGCTCCACGTTTGACGTTTCTCGATTCCTAAGCAGCAATGACCCACGACGATCACTCTCTCTAGTAGAGGGTTGTGATACGCTTTCTCTTCTATAGTCTGTTTTAAGTCTCTCTAAATTAACATAAAAATATTTATTTCATTTACACATAGATAAATACAGGTATATGAACAATTTTTACATTTTTGCATGTGCGTAAATGGGATGCCAATCTAAATTTTATTGCAATATGTGGTGTGTTTCCGCTCTACATGGCTCTGTTTCTGATTTCATATATTTCCCAATTCTTTATCCTCCTCCCTCTTTTCTATCCTGTTCCCCTCCACTTTGCTCTTGGGCTCCAGATGTGTACTACGGGGTGTGTCCTCTCCTTTCTCTATTTCTTTGCTTTTGCTACCCCAATGGTTCAGAAGGAAGTTTGTGTAAACTTAATTGCCTGTGTATGTTTCGATGATATATGCATTTCCTTCTTTGGAAATAGGTATAATTTATTATTTGTAATGCTTCCTAACTCAACGCAAGAAATGTGTCACAAACAGAAATTAATATTGACAACTTTCGGTGAGATGAAAATGGCTGGGTGGAAATGGTGTACTATTGTGGAAGGCGAACGGGTGGTGTTGTGGTTAATACCCCTGCAATTCCCGGTTTCGATACCCGGATCGTCGCCATTTTCACCTGACCGAAAGTTGTCATATATCTTCTCCACGTGTAGGGTACACGGAAGAAATATATGCAGGAGTTAATATTATTATAGCTTCTAAAGTTGTTACCACAAGAATAAGAAATAAGTGAATGAAAACATTTACTTTTATTTTCCAACTCTATCATGAGGGAAATCGTTTTCTGCTATACTGTCATTATGTATTATTACTATCTCGCCACTAACCCTTCACGCGCAACCCCGATAATCTACAGACTAGCGTAGTCTGAATATATTTCTCCAGTTAGTTTTTAATCGTTTTTGTCTATATTTAAATACTTTATAGAGTGTCATATCTAAATACCTTTTCTGCACAACTGGCAACTTTCATTGTGATCAAATGTGGATGCTTGTATAAGTATATTCAACATTTTGTTGAAAGACAACTACTCTACGTAAAATCCATTCCCGCAAAAATTCAACACCTGCTGTCTTCAAAGTATATTCATGTGTCTGGGATATCATGAAAACAAAATGGAAATTGAAATGTAATATTTTGGTTAATATATTATTGGTTTCTTAACGTTTTTAAAGATCTATATCTTGGAAGTGGTTTTATGTACTATCGTTTCGGGTTTTTTCTCTTTTTGAATATGTGGCGCCTAATGAATCAAAATGAAAATTTAAAAAACGTTTTTTTGAAAGCACGAACAAACGTGATGACCTTTACATTTTAATATTCAGAAATTTCAATATTTATCATATTTGTTTACAGGGGAACATTTAATGGCTACATAATTGTTGAAAACTTTCCTGGAAGGAGACACCAAAACATTATTATATCGAATGTTTTGAAAATGTACTTCATCCATGACATTTATGTGATAAAATCTAACTTAAATATCTCAAAATTGTAAGAATTAATTCACAATTGCATGGGTTCAATATACGTATATTAATATTTTGAAATATTTTGGTTCAAAGAGACACAATTATTTAATATTACTTATTTAATAAAACATGGGCGATTATTGAAAATATTTCGAATATTTAGTAATTTATTATGATTTTATATGTAACGACGAAATACAAGAATAATGACATATAATTTGGTAATTCAGAGAAAGGAAAAAAAAAGTGACAACATTACCACGAAATCGCAAAACTTAATCGATGAATAATCGGTCCGAAAATAATCGATAGTTTTTCGTTTAATATCATAAAATAATCGACTCTTGATCTAATCGAGATTAAATCGCTCATTATTTTATTGAAACCTTCCCTTGCAGAAAAATACCTATACAACTAATGTAACTTGCCGTATATCTGCTCCGCCGTCGAGGGTCTCGATACCTCCCTCTTGATTGGCGTGTATTCTTTCTTGACCGGATCGTACTCCCTGTCCGAGTAGCGCAAAAGATAAGAATTTCCTTCTAGAGAAGAAGGAGTCAACGAAGGTCGCTGGAAATCCTCGGACAAACTCCTCCTTTCCTCTCTCGGTATCTCCGAAGGCGACAATTCCGAATTCATGAGCAGCGTACTCATCCTCTGACTGGATCTGCCTTTCCCCACCATCGTTTTCGATCCCTCTCTCGCCTTAAGTCTCTTCATCTGCTTCATGAACAGAGCTTGAGTCTCTCCTTTCATGAGGGAGCTGCTCTTATCGGGCGTAGGTTTAGTCTCCATCGATTTCTGCGACAAAATTCCCGAGTGGGTTTGCTTCATTTGTATGAAAGCGGTTTGTTGATCGTGTTCTGTCATTGGGGCCGCCACGGTCGGTTGGTGAACGCTTCCCACCGGTCTCGCAGTACTCGTCGTTGGGACCGCCACACTCGTTTTGTGAACGCTTCTCGCCGGTCTCGCAGTACTCGGCTGTGTAGACACCATCGACTTTTTATCTGTGACGGATGCATTCTCGGTCTCTATCCTCATCACTATTGACGGTTGGACCTTGAAAGCTCTTCCAGTCTGACTGACTTTGTTCTCCGCTTTGTGGATGGATTCGGGAGCTGTAGACAATTCATTCCCTTCCGAATCCAGTTTGCCCACCAATCCGGAATGCACGTCTATGAACGAAGCAATCTTCCTCCGTTCTTCCGTGTCTTCAGGAGCTTTCAGTTCTTTCTCTTCCTCGCCCACACTCACACCCGATTTGGTTCGCGTGGTGAGCGATCGCACCAGGACGGACTGGTGATCCGGCGAGTGCTCCGAGGTGTTCTTCGCGGGGTCCATGTCCGTGATCTGAGCGAGATCGGTGTTTGTAGGACACGTGGCCAAAGTCACCCTGGGAATGCTGGGGAGCGACTTGGCCATATTTCTAGCTTCGTCAGTTTGAGGCTGTGGCGACGGCGACGGTTGAGCTCCGTCGACCAACGACGTTTCGCTGAGGGTGTCATCGTCCGCACTTCGCTTTATCTTCACTCCGGATTGAAGTGAATGGAGTTTCAGCGCTGCTTCGCTGTCTTCAGTGCTGGAAGGCGACGATGACGATTCACTGTCTCCGGACATCGATTCCGATTCCTGTTTTTTTTCAGTCCTCTGCGTTAAGGAGAGTTTGGATCTGGACCTCCTGATATCCATCCCTCCGGGATCTGTCGGTGGGCGACCCGATGACTTGCCATGGCGTCCAGAACCCTGATCCACGATGGTGATCCTCTTTTTTCTGGACCCGTCCTCCTCCATTTCTTCATGGAGAGTGGGCATTTAACGACTTGATCAAACCAGCCTGATGACCTGCAATCATTGAAAGCTCTGATAGTTCTATTACACTTGATATAAAAGTTTAAAAAAAACATTTTCTATCCGATNTCCACGATCCCGCCGAGCGGGCCGTTTCAAGCCCTGCCGGTCGAAGTAGTTGAGGTTTTCAGCTGGGGTTTCCCCTACCTTTTCCAGACATGTCGGTTCGGTACCTTAAGTTCCCTGGCCACCCAACACCTTTCCTTCCCAACTCCCTTACACAAGTCCAAGGGTTAGGTGGAAGAGCCTCAGTGCCTTATGACCTGAACCTCATTTTGCCAAAAGGCATTAAATAAAATAAATCAATAATAATTAAAATATAAATAATAATTTATGTATTTTATATCAGCTCTGAAAAAAGCACGTAATGGAGAAGCAGAAACGGTAACCAAGAAGTATTTGGATCAAAACCATTACTTTTTTTTTTACATAATTTTGCCTCCGACTATCACAATCAAAATTGAACAAGCTAAATGCTCAAAACCATTCTATCGCAAAAGTGATGCGAAAAAAACAGTGCGACCTTCGCAAGTTACTTGTAACTGGACATTTCTCAAATGATTTTCTCATTGAAACAATATAAGTAAATGATGTTTACTCATGTTTGGTATTTACTCGCGTTTACTTAAATACTTAATAAAGAAAATGTTGTAAATAATACATTTTTGAAATTATTTGTATGGAAGAAACGGTTAGTGAAAAATAGTCTGTGTGAAGTGATTCTGACTGAAAGGGTGAATCTCATTAATATTTCGTGTTAAGAGAAGTACCTGCTCATTATCTGTGCACGTGCTCTAATATTATCTAATGAGACGTAAAAGGTAGACCCACTTATTATTCCAATACAATATTTGGCTCTATTTTTTAAAATTTTGTGTGTAGGACAACAACTGCAATTAGCAATTATTCAGTCTACATAAGTGGTATGTATTTAAGAGTTTGGTGTAATGGAGTTATAAATATTGTTCACTGCTACAGCATCACTCAATGTTTCGGGAGTCCTGAAAACCATTTACAAATGCCGTAAAAGCACAACATAAATAAAACAGTTTTGGGAAACAGGAAACAAATATATAAGAACGGTAATACTCGTACATATGGGGTAACCGAGTACTGAGGCCTGACGAAATGGCATCTTCCTAATACATTTTGCGATATTATTTCACTTCAATACATTTAATGTATTTGTCGCGTCTATATTTAAATCTTGTTAACTACGAACAAGTAAAAATATATATTTGAAAAACCATGCGTCATGATTTTGAACCACTTTTTAAGTTATTACATGGCGACAGTAATCCCAATAATTATCTTATTTGGGCAATTACACGTCATATGAGCCAGTGTTGTTTGTATTGGTCTCAAACCAACACGTTCAAACTTATTTCATCTGATTCTACGTCTAAAATTAAGAACTCGTCCTAATTTTCTGCTCTAAGATGTGATCTGTGTCTTTTCACACCTATCCTTTTTACACTTTTTCATTTTCTCAGACTTTCGAAAAGATACTTTAATCACTCATCACTGGACATTCAAAATTTTAAATAATTCACAAATAAAACAATTTCTTTTGCATTTAAAAAAATACAAAAATCACATCAACATTCAAAGAAAAATTGGTACTGCGAATTGATATATTTTACCCTACAGTGGGTATTAAAACTCCCGTCAACAAGCTCCCATTTAAGACCTCTGAAATCTTTTGTTTTCATTTCACTTTTAGGTTGTGCTCTTGAAAACAATGTCCTTCACAGACTGTATATAATTTTGTATCTACAATTTGGTCACGTAGATTATACGTTCAGTGGATTGCCCACCTCAGGCGGACAAATTAGCCAACAGTCATGCGAGTGAAGATTCGCTAATACTTATAAGCAGTCAATTTTAATTGCTTTTCTGGTCTAATAATTCATTAATATTTATCATACTTTGCATTTTAATTGCAATAACCCATCAGAAATGTCCTATCAGAGTTTAAACATTTTCATCGAAATTTTTTTAAAATCTCCATGCAACACACATTCCAAACATTTCGCTCTTATTAACAACCTCACTGTTTTGTAGTAATAAGTATGGATATCTTAATTATTATTAATGAAATCTTGAACAAAAATCTTTTCCTAACGCTTTCCTGATAATAAACGTTCTCTTAAAACTGACAATTAGAGACGTGCAACCCGAAGCTCGTCTAAATGTGTATACTAAACAAATAATTTTCTGATGTTTGCTTACAAAAGCTGAACGGTAAAATAAAAAAGCGACCAAATGACATTCAGACTCTCAAGAACGGAATAGAACCCCTCACTATCAGTTGTTCCCAGTATGTTGCTAATCAGAGTCACTTTGACTCATTTTCTCTGCTCAATGAGTAGCTGTTCGAACTCATGCGTCATATCCAAGCGGTGGGAAGAATGGTGGCGCTCCAGACTCTATCTCCCTTCGCCTTCTACGCTGCCCGTAGTTGCCCGCGGTTGCCCTTGCGTCGCTTGAAGTGCAAATCATTGACCGTCTCTGCTCTAAAACTTCCATAGTGAAGATAAAGGAAATTGCTTGAGTGCTCGTGTCGACTCATTATCACTCCCCCCCCCC
>NNCF01126461.1:451824-468686 GCA_002313205.1 Laupala kohalensis
TTATTCTTTGACCTTTGATGTCGTTTGAGCCGTAAAACCCCACAAAAAGAAAAAAAATATCAATTTTCACTCTACAACTTTGGTTTGTCATTTGGTTACAGGAAAATAACGTTTTCGATTAAGTTTTAATTGGAGATGGACATTTTTAATTGTTGAACCACAAGCGAGTTAAGCAAGATAATTCATTTCAAAATTTTCAGACTCATAAACATAAGAAATAACGCGTAATCAAATTTTAGTAATACAGTTAATACCTCGTATTGAATTATTCGATTTTGACGTATCTTTTTGTCCTTTGTCGTAAACGATACCAATTTTTTAAATACATTATTACATTTACCCGAGTATTTTCGCAAGATTCGTATCTCGAGTATTTCAATGATATACGAGTGTGTGTATATATATATGGTAACATGGTAACATTACCTCTCTTAATATGCGATTTTTTTCACCTTCCATTAAAATACAGTTGATTGTTTATGATTTTGAAGATTGCAGCTTTCTTCGTGACTTGTGACGTGAAGAGTCGATTCTGCAAAATAGAACAAAGCTGTCAGACTGTAAATCACTATACTTCCTTTCAATTCATTCACGTAATACCTCCCACATTTTGAACTGTGTAGTTGTATGAAATAGTAATTAATAGATGCTTCTACATTCTAGAAATTTATTTCAAAAAGTGTTTTCCTCATATTTAACCATCGTGGAAATTTAACTGCAGTCAAAGTCTAAATGTCCTAGTTTCAATGTATATCATTTTTGTTTTGTACATCCATAGGTTTCGTATTGTCACCGAGCAAGCGACCAGAATTACTGTGAACAAAAATTCAGCAAAAATCTGTCGCTTTGGGTTTTGAAAACTGAAATGTATTATTCGGGAAATCACAGTTGTGTAGTTCTAATCAATGTATGCTGTATAAATCATTTAAAGAATTACTCACTCTGATTTTTTTTGAAACATAATAGAAATTCAAGTTACGATTAATGGACCACATCGAAGCTGGTCAGATTAAGTTCGGTACCTCCAAAGAGCCATGATTTTGTCTGACATATTTCCACCGAATCTGAGCAAAATAAGTAGTTTAGTAACAAAGCAAATAGAAATTGACAAATATATTTTGAAATAAACTGGAATTAATAAAAGATGTATCTAATAGCTGACCTTGAATTTCCTTCACGTTTTTTCTTGCTTTTTTCATAGTGCTTGTTTTTTAATCCAAGAACTACTACATGGTGATGGTTTCTAAAGTTAATTCGATTTATTTTCAAATGACATCTTTTGAATGTTTATGTGGATTCCATAATGACAACACCAACATCATAGAGATTATTTCACTGCCTGCTAGAAATAAATACGTTGATCAAAGAGAAGGCTTCATGTTTGAATGTTGTAGAGGGTAAATGTCATAAATCTTTCTCAAGGAAACGATTCTCTTCCGCTGTTATTTAATGTGAGTGAAATCTCTTTTGTCGACGTATCTGGTTCATGATGTAATAACAAATCTCGGACAGTTTCACTATTCCACCCGTCGTCATTTCAACTGTGGTGACGTCGGTGGGGAGTTTGTGTTATTACTTTTCAGTTAGTTATAGTATTTCTTCGATAGAGAGAGGCAATGACGAGGAAACATGTTAGTCATTTTTGTGATCAAAACAATTCACCAAAATTTTTGAAAGAGTCCGTCAATGTGCTGATTGGAGAAACAGTATGAAGTAATCTCGACATATTTGACCATACTACTGATTATCGTAAGTAAACGACCTTCCCGTAACAAAAATTAAAAAAAGTAATCCAGCCCTTAATTTGGGGATGCGTTTAGTGCACTCCATGGGATGGTGGTCGGAAACGGAATTACGTTGCCAGAGAGTTGGACTCTAGCACCATACGAAGGACATGACAGAGTGAGTCTAGGAAGTGTGTGACCGATACGTTTCCAGGTTTCCTCTAACTAGACTCAGTTTGGATAGGAATGGCAACTGCTACTTCGCGAAAATTCTGAGGTATTTCACTCTATAATAGTATAAATTCTCACCATAACGCAACAGACATTCCAAGTCTCGGTACTAGTTGGAAAGCTAATATACATAAACAAAACCGACTCCCACCTTTCGAGATTTCGGGCTATGAATGGCATGCGCCGCGAGCGCCATCTTTGGATGTCCGAGAGAAACTGCGTGGGCGCATTTTCTGAGCCCAGAGTACAAGTGACGGCGACAAATGCAGTGTTAGATCCAAGGTTGACCTTTATTTGCAACAGTTGTAGCATTTATAACGTTTTATACGTATGATTTGGCGCATTGGCAAGGTGATTGAAAGATTATCGTCGTAGAGACAAACTTAACCTTTTTAATTGCCGATCAGTCTTACTGTCAAAAATGAGGAGACTAATTGTCATATATTCATTCGTTATTGATTATTCATCAAACTAATAACTATTAAATATAACAATAAATTCATCAGTTAAATACAATTTAATATTGTACTGATAAGAACTTAAATAAAATGATACATACTGCTAACTATTAAGAATTAATGATATATAGTACCAGATTTGTACAAGACAACTGGAAATAAAAGAAGATATCAGTATAATAAATTAAAAATTTTCTTTTAATCACAAAGCAGATTTAATGAACATTCTGTACACACAATATCAAAAAGAAATGAAATTAAACCAAGCTGGATACCTACTCATAAACATAATTACATTAACGAAGTATAACAATCATCTTTAACAATCTGGACTTCAATATTCATATGAGTACTGTACAATCATAGAAACTTGTACTCTGAACTTTTTTAGTTTCCTCGCAGCACTGGTTTTGTCATAAATCGTATTCTGCTCCACAAAAGCAGGATTTTACAGCCTCTCTAGGAAACATTTATCTTCAGTATTTACAGTTAATGTAGTCCCAAAGTCATTTAAATAATCAAGAAGCGTTTCAAAAATCAACTTCTTTAAATGTCTACCTGATTCACACAGGGAAAGAATTCTTTTTAAAATTATCCACTATTATCTGCAGGACACAACACTTATGCACTTCAAGGATATTTCGGAAGAAAACATTAATTTTCCTCTAATACCTCAAACAACATAAATTCGGATGGCATTTCCAAGTCAACTACCTTGTTACACTGGAGCCATGTCACACGCACTTCACATTTATGTTGCCCGAGTTTGCATCTAACTACATAACAAGCAATGTAAGTAGGAATTGGCAGGATTTTTAATTTTTAGTTTCACTCAAATATCTTGAAACGTTGAGAAAAATGTAAGGAACAGCACCATCTTTCATTAAGTATTTTCCTCTTACACTCTTTCAACTTATTTTACAACACACTTGTCACAGCATATAATGTCCTCTTCAGAAAAATTGTTTATACTTATGAGTATTTTAAGGATTCTTCAATTCACTAAAATCTGTAGGTATTTTCCGAAGCCACTCAGACTTCAAATCTTTGCCTTTTGAAAGAGCAAAAGTTTTTCAATCACAAACTCTTTTTCAATCCTATGGTTGGATTTGCATCCCATTACACTGCAACAGTGAGGCATTATGTGTACAATAATAACTGATCTGAAAAAAAGAAACGGAAATTTATTACTTTCTCAATTTCAAAAGGCTAACATCAGTGGTACGACATGAAACATCACTCGAGCTTCATGTGCACAATAAGAAATAAATTTAAATTGAACTAACAGAAGTCAAGAGTCCTCCACCACATTCAGCCTTGTTTCACACAGGTTATGATAAACTACACCTGAAAATAAAAATAATGTTTCTTTCAACATCTCTCGTATATTGCGAAGACAATTATGAATGATGTAGTACGTCTATTAAAACACTAATAGCATATTAACTGTGAACATGTATCAGTTTCACGTGTATATTAACAGTAAGCATGCTTTTTTATGAACTGCAAAAACACTGACGTATGTTCAATCGAATTTGAAATCGTAAAGATGGTCACGGTTAGACCTGGACGCAGCGCATAATTACAGCGCATAAGACCATTGTGTTCTTCTGTTCACGTCGTTTCAAGAAAATTTCAAGATAAACTCTGCCACCAAAAAACACAGAACACAGTCATAGCTGGTCACAGTTCCGTCAGGTGGCTGCGGTTGTACTCAGGTTGTGCACTTTTTTTATTGTGGTATTTATAAATGGGAAATGTGGCATGCTATTGAAGCTTATCTACATGAAACGATAGGAGATAGGCTATTGTTAGTAGGTGACTCACTTAGCTGGGTTTACCATTTTAATATATCGTGTAGTAGTATATTTCAGTCATGTCTTCCAAATCTTTTTAAAACACTTCACGATTTCAACAGTTCCAACGCGTGCACACAAAATAAATGAGGTTATTGAGCGAGGAAGCAGGTTTGATTGCTTTCGGTGGGAATCCACGGGGTTACCACCACATCAACCGCTCCTGTACGACTATCTTTACCTTGACAGGAGTAAATTTCAAAAACGACTGAGGAGTTTGACATGAAATTACAAAGGGATAAGGAACCAGATGTAAATAAATCATAATCTGTGTCATGCACGTTGAATCTGATGATGTAATATGACCAAGTTCATTTGAATTAATATGTTATACTAGAAAAGAATTAAAATAGTGGGAAAATGAAAACCGAAGAAGAGATGGCGTACTTCCCCAAATCACTAGAATAACCCGTATGTTTCTCAAAGTATTTAATGTCTATACTTATTTTCAGTATTCATTCCGTACATACTTTACAGGAATATTTGCGTTTTCATTGTTAATTTACTCCGCCTCACACCCAAACCGTCATTGGAATGACCTGTTTGAATTTGATAAGTAATAAAAATAAAGCAAGTTAACTCTTTCCTCATTGAACAAAGAATGTACATGCAGAAATTACGATCGACCTGCTAACCCAATGACCAAGTAATTCTCATACCGGACATACGTAGTGAAATTGTATTTTTAGTTGATGGAAGTCCCCATAGATAAAACCCCGTTTTACATTACATCCTGTCCGTTTCCTTCTATTACCAATTAGTGACACTGAGAAAATAAAAACATAATTGACGTCATACAATAGTAATAATAATAATAATAATAATAATTATTATTATTATTATTATTATTATTATTATTATCTAGTTCATTTAGTTCTCTCAACCTGTGTTGGTTTTTCTCTCAGCAGTGGATTATTAAATCAAGTTCTGCTGGGAGGAAGAACCTATTTCAAGTCCAAGAAGTTTGGTAATGTGGGCTGAGGACAGAATGACGCTTTGTTGCAATCTACTTATAATATTGGTGTTGATTTAGAGTTTTTTAATGGAATCGACTAGGGATTGGGACACTAGTCCTAGGGTACATAAAATTATAGGTACTGTGATCACTTCTTGAACATTCCAGAGTTTTTTTTTACTTCAAAGGCTAGTAGTTGATAATTTGATATTTTGTCGTTCTTTGTTTTTTCTAGATTGTTGTAATTTACGACAGCAAAATCGATGAGATACTTTTTATTTATTTCTTTTCCAAAGGATGACATTAGGTCTGTTGTGAATTGTTGTTAGGTCAGTGAGAATGCTTCTGTCCCAGTACAAAATATTTGACTTCAAATTATCTTGCAGGACTGGTTGAGGATTATACTGATGGTCTGGTGGTATGGGATTCTTAATGCTGTTCAGTGATTTTGCAATTTCCAGGTGAATTATTTTTCCCATGTTGTCGTGTCTAGTTTTGTAATCATTTTGGGCCAACTATGTGATACCACCAATGATATGTTCGAGAGTTTCTTTAGTTTAGTTACATCGGCGACATGAATCTGTAATTCCGGTTTCTTTTAAGATTATTTTCCTGTAGTTTCTGGTTGGTGTGACTCCGTTTTGCAATGATACTATGAAGCCTTCTGTTTCTGGGAATAATTTTCCGTTCATTAACCACTTGTTATATATCTTGATCTTTTACTGAGTTGTCTCTTTAACTTTACCAAGAACAAGGTTTTGTAATTTACATTTATCTATACCAAATTCCATTCTGATGACATTGTTAAATTGTTCTATAATTTTCAAGATCTTTTTCAGACTTTCTGCATTTCTTGCGTAAATTTTGATGTCATCCATGTTCATTAAACGTGTGACACTGTATTCGACATTTCTGTTCTTGATATTGAATCCTAAACTCTTCCCTTGTTGTTTGAGGATATTGAATAAAGGGTTTGAAGCTAAGCACAAAAGTAATCCACTGATTGAATCCCCTTGAAATATTCCTCTGTTGTTTTTAGTACGTATTTTGTTTTTAGTTGTATTAGAGGTCTTGCTAATGGTTTGGTTGCTTTCTCCGCTTCTATTTTTGTTTTTGGAAAGAATGAATCAGGTGCTCCATTTTGTCATAGTGTTTTCGAAAAACTTTATTACCACTGGGTGGATTTTGTATAGGTGTAATGTATAAAGGAGCCAACCGAGCCAACCGTGGGGTATCATATCGTACGCCTTTTTGTAGTCTATGTATCCTGTAGCTATATTTCGATGTTTCTGGATAGCAATGTTCATCACGACTTCATCTATTAAAAGTTGTTCTTTACATCCCATTGAGTTGGGTCGGCTTCCTTTCTGATCTTCTGCAATAATATTGTTATTTGCGCAGTGTTGTTGTATTTTCTTGCTAATGCTGGCTGTGATGAGTTTGTAGTAGTTGTTGAGACATGTGATTGGTATTTATTTGGCGGGATTTTCTGTATTTGGGTTTCAGGTAGGTGTTTTCTGTACTTAATTCTTCTAGTAATATTTCTGGGTGTTGTAATATGGAATTGATTATTTTAAGTAATACTGGGTGTAGTGTGGTGAACTTCTTTATCCAGTAGTTTTGGATTCTATCTGGTCTAGGACATTTTCAGTTGTAGGTCTTAGAGATTATTTCTCCAAGTTCATTTGCTGATAAAACGGGGCTTTCCATCTCTGTCAGTGTTTCTGCCTCATTTTCTACTACATGTAGCCATGACGTATTTGGGTTATGAGTGGCCCCTGTTGAACATACATCTGACAAGAATTGTTCAACATTTTCAGTGGTTGGAGGTGTTTCTTCTATTGTGCATTTAGTCAGTAAGTTTTTGTTAAATTCTTTTTCGTTTTTATTAAACTGTGTGTTTTCCTTGTTCCATTAAACTGGCCGTTCTGTGTCTCATTTGTCTGAGTTTCTGATGGGTCATGCGATGGGGGATCACCACTTGGTCCTTGTCCCAAAGGAGGCTGTCCCCAGTTCACACCAACTGCAGTCTCAATGGCCGGTGTGTTCGAGGCATGACTTTTAGTTTTAGGTGCCGATGTCTCTGCGCAAGGTGGAGTAAACCCCAGGTGCTGGTGCTAATTTTGGTTCGCCCCAGGTATTTTATTTCCTTGGAACTCTCTATTTCTAGCGAGCGTTCCGTCATCCACCATCTACGGAGGCGTCTGGTAGGAGACTAGCAACTCCCCCAGATTATTATTATAAAAGCCGAGCATTTTCTCTAACAGACCACCAGGGATTCGCTCACGTATAAGTTTTTTTATTTTTTTCTCTTCAAACTAGTTCTGTATAAGAAAAGTACAGTTATAATCCGAACAATACGTTTTGAGATATCTTCTGATCTTTATGAATTGGTATCAAGAGAGTGTATTCTCAATATTTCACAGTAATGTTCTACGTCGCACAAATTTTGTTCAATGTCTAATTTTACTCCCTGGAAAACCCACCAACAAAATCATTAATTAAAATCAAATTTGAGAATTCTATTTTGTAGTGTTTGGAATAGAGCTGTATTTCTAAATAGCTCACTCCGACATCATTTACTTTTTACGAGCAACTTCCGATTGGAAAATTTTCAAGATTTTGAATTAATTTGTAGAAATATGTTAAGTGAATCACAACCACCATTAAACAGGGTTCAGATGGTCAAACTACATTTTTCGTACATCAAGAAATATGTTCGCAATGTCTTATCTTAAACGCGCCTTATTAGATTTTACCCAAAAAGTGAATTGCAAAGCAGTTAGAAATTAAACACAATGAATTTATATTTGCAGTGTGAGAAGACTATGAAATAAAAATGTCAGAAATTTTAGATTAAAATAACACTACAACCACGTGCGCCAACCTGCACCAAGCAGCACACTCTATAACCTCATAACCTCAATTTTCTCACTCAAGTGATGGCGAACGGTCACGCGAGCCACATTCAAATGTGAATGGAGAAACGATTGTAAACTCCAGACTCGCCCAGAATCCCAGAATCAAGTGAGATTTGAGTGTGAGTGTGCTTCAAGCAACGACTATGAATTCCCCCCATAGTCATCACTTCAGTGACTAAAAAAAAAGATATACCAAGTTTTTGAAGTTGAGAAATGTAAAATTCGGCGAGAGCAACATCAATCAATATAATAATATGGCAAGTACCTAAGTATTATGAATCAATTTTACATGGTTTTATTTACAAAAACTGAAAGAAAAAATTTTTCAACGCGCGTTTTTAAATTATCTGTGTAAAATCATTTGATTTATAATGTACAACATAATTCCGAGTTCATGCAAATAAAAAGAGCTTGGATAGCGATAACAATAATACATTGTTGTTTACGCATGGGATGTACTGTAACATAATTTAAAATTACTAGTTGCTTGATGGTATTGGTAGCCCACCTACCTAGTCCACTCAGCGATCAGCATCTGCACCAGTAGATAATGCCGGGGAAATTCGGAAGGGGCGGGTTCGGCCCATTTATTTCAATAAAATACACACTGGAATGTTAATTCCACACAGAACATCTACTATCTACGCATACTTATCCCCATACGTTTTCCCCCATAATCACACCTACACATTTATATTCTAGTTTGTAAGTGTTGGTGCACTCAGTTCCAACCAAATTACAGTCATATTACCACAGAAATTTAGCAAATTTAATTATCAACCTAATTGTGTGTTCAAAATGTTATTTAATCTGTTCATAGTTTTTTTTATGACTACGGAGCACACGCATCTTTTTCTTCACAAAATTGTTCGCCACTTGGCCGCTACTCTCACTGCTGTCAGAATATTTACCTTACATGAGCTGAAATGGCTGGTCTGTCAGTCTGCACTGGTTTGCGTGGCTGTTTAGGATGAGCTCTAATGACCTCGATGTTGACGAGCCCTAAAGCCCCCCCCCACCAAAAAAAAAGCTGTTTAGGACCTTTCGAGGATCTATGACCCGACAACCGCCTTGAAGTTTCTCCGCCACCTACACCAGCTGCTGCCTTGGGCCGGAAACCGCCTCTTGTCAGCACGAACCACGCAAGGGCCCATTTAAGGCACTTAGCCCGATTGTGGATTTACACCAAATGACGTCCGAGCCGAACACATAATCAGAGTATTGCTCAGGCAGAAGCCACGAGGCACTTCGAAGCGGGACCATGTCCGAAAAGGCCGATGCGTCAGAACACCAGTAAACAAGAAGTGTCTGACTGCACAATTTCTAAGGCAAACTCTCGAATCTCTAAAACTCTCCAAAAATCTCCGTACCCAAAATCTCGAATCTCTAAAACTCTCCAAAAATCTCCGTACCCAAAATCTCGAATCTCTGCCTCTGAATCTCTGCAAAAATCTGAGTGTCAAAAACTGGGTCTCTTCTTAAAATCTAGAAATCTCCTCTCTTTATCACATCACCCCCCACTCTGTCAACTTTTGCGAAGCAAGTCCCGCCCTCCCCCGCGTCACGTGTTAATAGACCAATCATTACATTCTATCGACTCCACGCGGGACTACTCGGATTGGTCATGTTAAATATTACGTCATTCCCTTCTCGACGAATCATACAATCTGGTTTTAAATTTAACGACGCAGTTTTTCGTCGCCGCCTCGGCTCGACCATGTCTCAAGCATCCCGAAAGATCTTATTGTCATAACGCCGCATCGTGTCATCTCATTGTGTGAGATGTTCCCGCTTCCTCTCAACCCCAGACACCGCACCTAATTGTACAGATTTCTTGCTCTTTTGACGATTGCACGCACCACTTCGTTTTACCCGCCTTGTCAGTCATGGGTCTTTGGCGGCTCATTCACTGGTTCGCGATCGTGCGTTTGGTCCCATGGCGCAATCCTCTGTCTCTTCGAATGACCCTTTTTTTGTTGCGGACATGTTCGATGTTATTCCGGTTATTCTTGAGTACCCAAGCCACCCTCTTTTTGAATTTCGACATCTTTTCCCTAAATTTTTATAGTTCCCTTCCCTCCTTTGTTCAGTTATGTGCCTTCCCAACCCGGTTCTTTGTTTCTTTGTAGCTTTTATCTATGTGCCGTGCGTAATGCGTAGGCGTCCTCCTTCCAAGAGTCTGTTTTTATGATATTATTCGCTCGTTCCCACGGTCACCCACGCAGCGTGTAAACCGCCGAATTTTGCCCTCCAAGCTCCCTTTCAAAAACCCAGCCTCCATGAGTACGCAACGGTTGAATTTAATGTGTATTTCAAATTATTTCTTAACGAAATGTAATGGATTAAATCCCCATTACAGTACCTACGCTCGAAGTCTGAAAAGGACACTAAAAATAGATCCCAAAGACCAACCCACCAACAAGCTTGCTGGAGCAAAACCCTAAACAGAGAACGTATGAGCAGCGAGCGATGTCACTCGATTAAGTGAAATCAAATCAAGCATAAAATGTGGTGTGTATTGTCATCAAGAGCTTATGAAAAATATATTTTGGCACATAGTTTTTAGACTTTTAATTAAGAGAGTTTTAATTTTTGTTTGTAATTTAAATATTTTGAAGGATGTTGTAAGTAGTATTAATTTTTAGTTACGCTCATTTTCAAGGTCGTTCGAAATATTTAAATTGAAATATGTTGGTAGACGTGAATTATGTCAAAACTAATTTTGATTTCGATAAATTTTTATTTTTAATTGAAGAACTTTTATAAATAATTCTAAATTTTTCCACCGAATGAAAGCCATGCGTCGCCATGTGGTTGACAAAGACGAACGGAAGACAATTGTCGCGGTTGCTTCTTATATTGGTCACTGGTTCTGTGTATTTTATATTTTAAATTTATGTTCCGAAAGTGCTCTACAAATGTGTTTTGTATATTTTTAAATTATTCTGTTTCCATGTTTATTTCAAAACGCAACAATGTTTTCTTGACAACAGGGAATTATATTTTGAGAATTGAAATTATTTGAATTTAATAAATAATTTAAGATGTGTCATTTTTTTAAATATTCGAGCATTTTCCTGTTCCAAATGAACTGAAAAATTGTTGATGTCCTAAAATAAATTTCTGAGTTAAATCCATAAATTATTATTTAAAAAATTATAAATTATTATTATTATAGAGAAGGCTTCTTCATGAATTGCGTATCATTCATTGTTTTCATAATTTTCTTTTCTTCATAAGAGGCAACCAATACTTTCCAAAAGCTCATAACTCCAGTTGTATTTTCCGAGTTCCAGACATTTACAGCTAACTTAAATTTACTCTCTCAAGAATAAAGAAAATTTCAATACTTGTTTTTCTAAGGCATGTGATCCTACATCATGACGAGCCGTTTTCGGGTAGCTATGTAAATAGTAAGTTACATAATACAAGATTATTTTTACCATTCTGCACGACAGAAAAGAATCAAAGAAAGTATCATATATTTTTGTCCAAAACCCCCATAACAGATTTTTTATTCTATTATATTCAGTTATTGATACATTATAGGAATATTTCATTTTTACAGACAGATTGACACCGAAAAATGACCTCTTCTTGTGAATCTTACAATATTACATTACGTAACCAACCAAATTTCAGTTCGTGGAGCAAGTGATTCATGAACCAAGAAAAGAGTTCGTCTATCGGCTGGGCATCGTGGCGAGTGCCTGTAATCCTGCTACTGGGAAGCCGG
Source organism: Laupala kohalensis (assembly GCA_002313205.1). NCBI lineage: Eukaryota > Metazoa > Arthropoda > Insecta > Orthoptera > Trigonidiidae > Laupala > Laupala kohalensis. Next base: position 463,706 of record NNCF01126461.1, read on the forward strand.
GTGTAGAGGACGGCTTGAGGACAGGATATCTTCCTCTTGGTTGTCTCATGGTGACTGAGCGTCCGCACCAAGTCCATCATCAACATGGTCACTCTGAGAGAGCTCGGTGTGCCCAGGTTGGCTAAGGAGGGGTGCATCGGGCCAGGGGGGAGACCCAGCAGCCAAAAGTTCCCGTGGTGGACAGTGGTGGGATCGCGCCCGGGAGTGGGAGACATGAGGAAACCTGTCCGATACAGTTGGACCTATACCCTTTTTCCACACTGTTTAGTAAAATACATTGTTTAAAGCCATTTATATTACAATTTCTCTCACGTTTTAATATCACTCGAAATGGAACTTTGTTTTATCGCTGAAACTGGAAAGAAATTGTCTTTATATCGCTAAAATCACTTCATTATAATATTACTTTCCTGGATTTTTATAACTGAACATTTATGCTTTTAAAATATAAAAAATGAAACTTCCTTGAAGTGTAAAAATTTTAGCATGTGAAATGATACTGTAGAAAATTATTAGATTTTTTTCGTAGAAGCTTTCTATTGAATCTTTTAGAAACACATCATATTCGGTTTTCCTAACCGATTTATTTAACCGATATATTCCAGGGTATGTTATTGTCACTGATGTGACGTTTACATGTCTTATTGTTTTTGTAATATTTTTACATTATATCCTTTATTCGGCTGGTATGCAGAATGTCTATACCAGGGTTTCCCAAATTTTGTTCCACGGAACACCAGTTCCATGGGAAGTTAGTAGGTGTTCCCCCCAAAAATTAAAAACTAATTAGTCCAAACAATATTGCACATTTTCTTCCAAATATATCACATCGAAATCATGTATGCATTTTATATGTTATGGTTATGTCATGTTACAAATACTTAGCCGCGAAACGCATTGACAGACATTGTTGTATCATATTTCTCAGAACTTCATGATATCGCAAACCGAAATTTTCCTCAGAATATTAATTTATTTCCTAGTATACCTGAAAAAGATTCAATCATAAAAATGTATAAAAAATTCATTAATGAAGCAAGACATCGAACGTTGTTTGAGGTTAGATTGCAACTTATAAACATTTCAGAAGTCGATGATTCCATACCCTTTGTGTTTCGCATGAAATTTTAAATATTTTGAAAATAGTGAGCAGTGTTAGTACTCATACATATATACGTATATATTAGAATTGTGATTATTTTATATTCCACAAATACAGTAAGTTTGAGACATTTTAATTTTGTAAAATGAAATAAAAATTATTTATTGTAAATTTTCGTAAAACTAATTTTTAATTGTTTTTTTTAGAACATTGTAAAACTAATTATGGAAATTTGGTTAAAGAGACGAACTTCAACCAAAAAAAATGGTGTTTCTACTGCTACTGAAATATCTACTGCTGAAAAGAATGAATTACCCACTGAAACTGCTACTTCTTCAAGAACTAAGACTAAAGAACAAGTGTTACTTTCGAACAGACCAAAAAGCAAATATGATGACAGTTATTTAAATTTTGGATTTACTTCTACTGGCAATTCAGAAGCTTCCGATGCAATGTGCGAATTATGCTACAAGACACTTGCAAATATTTCTTTAGCTCCTGCTAAACTTTGTAGGCACTTGGAAACGATACACGCTGATTGCAAAATGCGATTTTTTTCAAAAGGCATCGGGCTTATTAAAAAATCCAAATTTCTAATTATTACAATGGCTAAAACTGAAAATGGAAGTGTAACAGAGGCATCTTATCGTGTGAGGTACCTCATTGCCCTTCAGGGTGAAGCTCTTTCAATTGGAGAGACTCTTATTAAGCCTTGCATGAAAGACATAGTGACATGTGTGATTAACGAACAATCAGCCAAAAAGATAGATGCTGTACAACTATCAAATAATACTATTTCACGACGAATCAAAGACATTGCTACTGACATAGAGATAGAACTAATTCGACGACTTGAACTTTGCAGCCCATTTACTTTACAAATGATGTTGCAGGACTGGCTGTATTTCTAGTTTTTGTTCAATGCGTATTTGAAAAAAAAATTGAAGATTATTTACTTATGTGTGCATATCTACACGAAAAAGCGACAGGAGAAGATATATTCAACTGTATTAATGAATACTTCATAAAAGATTAAATAGCTAGGGAAAAAAGTATTGATAATTGCACAGATGGTGGGGAAGATAAACTCTGCCTGCGGTGGGCACTGGGGGGATTGAGTACCACAGCAGCCGCCGTTGCCGGTCCCAAACCCGGAGAAAAGAGGAGGGTTGGATGTTGGGCCAGCTCCCCATCATCCATAAAAATCAGAACACTGCTAAACGCTCCACAAACAGACCTCGAAGCATGGTTAACATACTAAGAAGACAAAGGCAAAGGAAACGGAAAATGATAATTGGTACATGGAATATAAGAACGTTATTGAAGCCTGGCAAATTTCAAGAATTAACAGACCAAATAAACGAAACGCAAATTGAACTAGTCGCTCTCCAAGAATTAAGATGGGGCGTATAGAGAAAGGTGATTATATATTATACAGGGTGCGGCAGCGAATCGGGCGATTTTGAAATAAGTGTCAAAAATTGATGAAGTTGTTTACAAAAAATTACGTTGTTTACGGCGAACGCACGTTGTGGGTTAGTCCAACCGTCCATTGTTACTGAAATGCTTTGAACCGAGGAACGTGTCCGTGACCTCGGTTACCCCCACCCACATTACCAGCCCACACTACCCCCTCCATAATCGCCCGATTCGCTGCCGCANTTACTCCAATTTCAGAACGAATTTGTAAACTAATATTGGAAGGAAAATTTAATAAATTAACGTTCGTGAACGTTTATGCTCCAACAAACATCAAGAGGAAGAGAAGAAAGAAATATTTTATGATAACCTGAAAGATGTAATTGAGCAAGAACCAAGAAGCGATAGTTTAATAATTTTGGGGTATTTCAACGCACAATTGGGAAGAGAAGGAGCCTATAGTAGAGTAACAGGCAAGAACACCCTGCACAGAACAACAAATAAGAACGGGGAATTATAATGTGGATTCGCCGAGAACAACGATCTAATAGTCGCGAGTACCCAATATCAACATAGAGATATACATAAGGGTACATGGGTCTCACCTGACAAAAAGGTTATAAACCAAATAGATCATGTTATCATTAATAGAATAAAAAAGCACCTAATAGAAGATGTGTGATCTTTAAGAGGTCCAAATATGGACTCCAATCACTTTCTTATTAAAGTAATTGTAATTGTGCAGCTGAGACTCCCATATATAACAAAGTGGCCAAAAAATGGAATCTAGACCAACAAACTTGCAAAAAACGAAGCAATATTCGCTTAAGGTGCATGAGATGCTAAGCACAAGATCAATATCAGAAGATATAGAAGAGAATTGGAAATCTCTAGCGAACTTGCTCACCAATGCAGTGGAATCAGTCATAGGAAAGAAAGAAAGATGAGAGCAGAGAATTGGTGGGATGATGAATGTAAGGAAGCGATTGAGCGGAAAAACGCAGAGCGTGCGAGAGCTCTACAATTAAGTACCAGAAGCAGCTATGAAAGATACAGGTTGGAAAGAAGAAGGGCGAATCTAGTCTGTAAAAGAAAGAAAAAGAGTTGGATTAATACAAAAATCACAGCAATGGAAGAGGTTTATAAAAAGAATGAATCACGCAAGTTTTTTGGGGAACTGAAGGCCAATCAAAAGTTAAACGGCGGAGGTTTGGGTTTGAGTTCATGTAAGGACGAATTAGGAAACGTGTTGACACAAGAAAAGGAGGTATTGGAAAGATGGCGTGCCTTCTTTGCTGACGTCTTTAACCCCCAAGCCCACTTAGCAGAAGGAGGGGAAACCGAACAAGAGGGGTACAGAAGAGAATCAACCGATACGGATACAGTTGAAATCGCTGAACCCTCCTTCAATGAAATATGCTATATTATTAATAATCTAAAACAAAACAAGGCTGCAGGATCAAACAACATACCGGCCGAATTAATAAAAGAGGGAGGAAGAACGCTCAAGAAGGCTATACATGAGCTGATACTACGAATTTGGAGACGTGAAAAACTACCTTCACAATGGAACGAAAGCGTGATCTTTCCAGTTTACAAGAAAGGTGATAGGTTATAGTGTAGGAACTATAGACCAATAGGATCATTAAAGATTTTTGTAAACAAAAGATTAACAGAGATTATTGAAAGCAAGTTAAGCGACTACCAGGCAGGTTTCCGCCAAAATAGGTCAACGTCAGATAATATTTTTGGCATGAGACAAGTGTACGAGAAGTTCTATGAATATGAGATTGACCACTATAATATGTCTGTAGACTATTCAAATGCTTTTGATACGGTGATAAGGGAGAAGGTGATGGAAACCCTGGCGGTATATGGTGCGCCAGTTAAGCTACGAAAACTCACCCAAATAACGCTAGCGAACACAAAGACCAGAATAAAAATCAACAACAGATTGACTGAAGACTTTGGGGTGGGGCATGGAGTAAAACAAGGAGATTCGTTGTCAGCGTCCCTTTTCAATGTAACATTGAATGTAATATTAAAAGCAATAGATGTTAAAGGGAACATAACAACACGCCTTAAGCAGTGGGAAGCATATGCGGATGACATTTTACTAACTACCCGAACCAGAAGGGCACTACAAAAAGTCTTCAAATCACTCAAAACACATTCGTTATGAAAGTAAACGAGAAGAAAACAAAATATATGTCAAGCAGACTAAGAGCGTAAATTCTTTTAAGTATCTTGGTTCGATATTGAACCCAACTAACTCAATAGAAGAAGAAATCTCTGAAAGATTGGCACCCGGAAATAGGGCGTATTTTGCCAGTCTGGCATTATTCCAGAACAAGCTATTATCAAAAGCAGCTAAATTCAGGATCTACCAAACGGTTATACGTCCTGTCGTAACAAACGCAGCAGAAACATGGACACTGAAAGAAAAAGACATTAGGAAAT
>NNCF01126463.1:24136-73602 GCA_002313205.1 Laupala kohalensis
CAGAGTACATAGCAGCGTAACGAGTCCTAGCAACAAACGTACTTTATGCTAAGAATCGTACAACAGAATATACACCGCTTATAATTAGTATCATTATAACTAGGAGAATACATGCATATGCATGACATATATGTTGGTTGCTATCAGGAGACATATCACATTCATGGGAAAATTCAGCACATACCCATAGGATATAGGGTGATTGCAACAACTCAACCGTGGAGTGCATTTGTTGTACGTGGGACAGGAGAAATACTTATATTGTACAAATATTTAACAAAACAATGTCAAGTGATAAAGTATAAGTGGCAGAGAAATTAAATTAAAATAATCAATTATTATTGTCAGTACGCCAAAGATATTATAAAGACCTAAGATACACGAGGAAAATAATAAATGATTTAAAAGGAACACATCTAATCCTTTGCTTCGACACAAATGCTCGGACGCGATTGTTAGGAGATCGGACGACGAATAAACGAAGGAAAGAACTGAATAAATTTCTCATAGACACAAAAACACCATATTTCCGGTTCAGCGAGGGTGAGCAGGAATTCCAGAAGACCACTACCTTGATGGTAGAAATAAAAGAAAATATATAAAATATATAATAAATTTAATTAATAAATGAGTGGTACCTGCTAAATAAATGATTTTAAGAGCTGAAATGGACTATACATTTGCATGGACTATGAATAGGTATAATTTGCATAAATATATTAACACAATTACAATTGAAAATCATTATACAATAATATCAAACTGAAATAACAAATTCCTCGTTGGTGATGATTCTTAGTAGTATATTTATAACCAGCTTCCTTTATAATTTGTAAATATTTTAGTATTATTTATGCGTTGGAGTTTAAATGTTCATGCTTGCGTTGAAAAAGATTTCACTGGTCAAACCTGAGATGTCTTCCTTCCCAGTTGTCGTGTAGTTTCCTTGATACAGATGGTTGAAAGAACCGGGGTACATAGAATATTTGGAGCTAGAACGTTGGAGCTGCCGACTTGCTGAATATAGAGGAGCAATTTTGTGCTCACTCAGTTTAGAAGATCACGTTACTGCATTTGTCATTGACTTTATAACATCACATGTTTCACTGCTCTTTGATAAAAATGATAATTCAATGTTCTTTCACTAGCTTTTCAATAACTTTAAAATTATAACTTTCACTTTGTTTTATAATCAATGTTCTTTACTGCAAATTGACAATTCAATCATTCACTGCTCTCACTTGCCTTTCACTAAATTCATAACTCCCTCACAAGGAATACCACCTTGACAATACTTGTTTTGTATAAAGAAAAACTGAGATTCCGAGAACAAGAGAACTGGATTTTAGAAATGGATGGAACAATATTTGATCATTTATTACAAAAGAGTCGTGTATATGTTGGATTCCAGAGCTACAGAGTGGAGGAGGATTTAAATCCCTTACGATTCTACCGGTGTCATAAGTTTGGATAAGTGGCAGCCGTTTGTCGTTACAACAAAGACACTTTTGGTCACTGCGGGGAACATGGACATCGTTACCAAGAATGTAACAGAAAAACCGAAGAACCATGTTTCGCAAATTGTAAGAAAAGACAATTAGCTACAAATCACAGTATGATAAATCGAAAATGTCCAGAGTACATAGCAGCGTAACGAGTCCTAGCAACAAACGTACTTTATGCTAAGAATCGTACAACAGAATATACACCGCTTATAATTAGTATCATTATAACTAGGAGAATACATGCATATGCATGACATATATGTTGGTTGCTATCAGGAGACATATCACATTCATGGGAAAATTCAGCACATACCCATAGGATATAGGGTGATTGCAACAACTCAACCGTGGAGTGCATTTGTTGTACGTGGGACAGGAGAAATACTTATATTGTACAAATATTTAACAAAACAATGTCAAGTGATAAAGTATAAGTGGCAGAGAAATTAAATTAAAATAATCAATTATTATTGTCAGTACGCCAAAGATATTATAAAGACCTAAGATACACGAGGAAAATAATAAATGATTTAAAAGGAACACATCTAATCCTTTGCTTCGACACAAATGCTCGGACGCGATTGTTAGGAGATCGGACGACGAATAAACGAAGGAAAGAACTGAATAAATTTCTCATAGACACAAAATTATTAGTATTAAATGAAAATGGTAAAAACACGTTTCATGGAGGATGAGGAACATCAATTATTGACGTAACTATGATTAATAAATGGCACGACTTAGAAAATAAAAAAGCAACAGGGAAATTAACACGCTTTTTTAATGCATGGGCGAAAAGATGGGAGATGAGTTTGAAAGGAAGAGTAACTTAAGGTTTATTCGTGATGTGTGCTTTGCAACTAAAAATAAAAAATGGTTTGAACTATCTAAACCAATGATTGAATTCATGAACGGCCATGGTGATTTTGGGTAATTTCGAATAACTGATGATGCAGCATGTTTATGCGGAGACGAAAAAGTAACTTCGGAACATGTGCTATGGGACTGCTCCTTATATGCTACAGAACGTGCGGAATATTTCCGAGAATATGGAAGGCAAGACATTTTGTCAACAAGTATAGGAAACTACCTAATAGAGACAAAAGAAAAATTTGAAACATTGATGATTTTCGTTAATAAAATAAGAAGTACAAAGGATGCGGACAAAAGAGGAAGTAGATATGCACAGGCCTCCTAGTTGACGGGTACGGGTAACGCTATATGCGGCCAAGATGTGCAATGCCAACAGTTTGTAAAATATATCTTATATCCTTGTATTGCACTGCAACACAGACAAGAAGGCTTGAAGAGTGCCTAAAATAAATTTTAAAAAATGGCATATGGGAAATGTGTCGCAAACGGAGTCCTGGGATACCTGGCGACCTCCTTACCTAGGCGACAGCCTTACCTAGGTATGCGGGACTCTGCCTTGGCGGACACGATCGTCTGGAATGTATTCCTCATTTGAAACCATTACTATCAGTTCTTGAATAGCATTCCGTACATTAGTACCACCATGTTTTATCAGTTCAGCTGTTATGTTATCCTCTCCTGGTGCTCTGTTTTTCTGCTTTCTAATGGCTTCAGCTATTTCTTGCTTCTATGGAGGGGATATATCTGGTTGTGGACCAATATGTATCATTTGCTCTCCCGCAGAATTTTGTTCTGATTGCATGCTAAGGAGATTTTGGAAGAGTACTCTCCATATACTTAGAATTTCTTGCTCATCACCCACAACATTTCCTTCTTGGTATTAATGTCGTAGGCTAGAATTAGCTTCTTATGTTTCTCACAGTTTCATGGTATATTCTTATTTCGTTTTTGCTATACACATCCTGGAGTGCTTCTATTTCATTTTCCTCTTACTGTTTTATTTTTTCTCCTAAGTACCCTTTCTGCTATGTTCCTAGTCTCCTTAGATTCTTGTCTATTGGTTCTGGTATTTGTGTTTAACATTTTGAGTCTGGTTTTAGCTTGTCTCTCCAAAACTATTTTATAAATCACACCATGTACTTCTTATCTTCCTTTCCCCATTTTCCTCCAATTTTTTATCAACTGTTTTTGTAATATATAGTTTCAATTGTTAACATTTAGAGTCTTATTGCATATATTTCTCTGGTACTTTGTAGTACTATTTAATCCAAGTATGTTTCAACTTTTTGCTGATATTTTCTCACCACCCAACCAATTTGCTTGTATTGCACTTCCTGTTACTAGTTCCTTTCGTTATGCCAGCAAGCGATATTCTTCGCCCGTATGTTATCCTGACCATGAAATGGTCACTGCCCATCTTTGCAGTTTCTATGTCTCTAAAGCTTCTCTCATCCATTATATCTGAAGCGTGTCTTGAATCTATGAAGACATGATATATTTGATTCAACACAGTGCCGTCAGGTGTTAACCATGTTCCAAGGTGAATCCGTTTGTGTTGATAATGCGTGTTTGCAATTTTCATGTTCTTTGTTATTGCAAAATCTGTGAGACGCCACCGTTATCATTACTTTTCTGCAGACTAAATTTTCCAACTCATGAGGTATTGGTGTTCTTCTCGTCCCTGCTCAGCACATCACCCGTAATAATTTTCACGTCAATTTTGGGGACAGTTGCGTACTCGTACCAAGCTTACTGTAGAATGCAGCATTGTCCTCTTCATCATCACTCTTCCTACTTTCCAATTACACATATTTTATGAGGAATGTATTATAATTGGTCTTAAAACAAACTTCAGATCTCTTCGGATCTTTACGAGTCGCATCCAGGAGAGCCTATTTTCAAATTTTAGTGATGATGTCCAATGTATGTATGTGTATGTGTGCGCGTATGTATGTTAAGAATTTTGTTCCCCCGATAACTCACGAACAAGTTGAAGCATTGAAACCAAACTTGAGATTTGACTTTGACTGCACTGGGAATAGAAGTGTACACACACAAACACAGAATAATAACTTGAAGACTGAAAACTAGAAGCAAGCAGCACCTCCTTGTAGACAATACACACAGAAAATTAACTTCTCGACTGCTTCTCCACACAGTTGACGCTGCTGGTTATCCTGAAGCAATGTTTCACAAGAATCAGCGAAGGAAATATAATCACTCCAATTAGATAAACACCTATTGTTGAAGTAGAATTAATTTGATTGGTGCTTATAACAAACAGGATTTCATTGTCGAGAAGATTACATTTGGCCTAGCCAACAATATTCAAGTAAGAAATAATTTGCAGTATAAAGAATTCGAATAAAAGATAAATGGTTCAACATGAATTATAAGCATAAAACAATGAGATATGATACAATACGTATTCCCTTCCTAAAAAGTCGGCTTCTCATACGACAGCAGACTTAAAACGTACAATATAATATCATACAAGGGAAACAAAGTAATTGTTTCGAGAATCAGAACAGCACCCATTAAAAAAAAAAACAAATGAAAGTCGGGTAGACGCGCTGCCGTGGCGTAATTCAGAACTTTTGCGTGAGAGACCGGATTTCTTGCATCCGGTCACTACCGAACTCTGGCTGCGTACGTCGGTACTACCCTTCAGGAGGGAAAGGTATGCGACCGCTCCAGGTCATTCATCCTCCGTGTTTGGGAGGGAACTAAAGAATTAATATATCTTCAAGGCGGGAGATTTACCTCTGACGCACAGCGCAGGCGCGTAGCTCACCTTTACACTAAAGGTGTCCGTTCAATCCAGGTACACTTGTTATAAGTTACCTGCAAGATCATTTTCGAAACAGAAGCCTATTTCTGGACAGCTCATATCGATTTCATTTACACATACTCCACTTCCGGTTTCTTAAAATGCAAAATTATGATAATATGTATAGAAACTTTTCGATCGGTCAGTTAATTCTGCGTACTGATTGCTATTTCACATTCCTGCATTCCTGTTTAGCCATGCAAGGTTATTACCTTACGTCATCTCTCAACGATTCTCACACTATGAAGGATGAAATTCTTTCACATGCTTCGTCCAACAACTTATCATTGACTGTGGTAATCTGGCGTATGAAGTAATGGCAGGTAAGTAAAAGTGACATATAAATTATCTCAAGTCATCACCCATATTATAAATTAAAAATTCTTTTTTTAAATTTTGGATAAAGGAGAAAAAAAATTCAGGTTTCCTTTGTGTCTTGGGTAAGTATATTCTTTGAATGATCAAAAGAATATATTTTTCAAAGTAATTTTAAAAATTTTCTCGATTTGTTTATTTTAGTAGTTTAAAAGTGTTGTATCATGCAAGCTATTACCTTAGGTCGTCTCTCGACGATTCTTATACACTGAAACACGGAATATATTCACATGTCTTCGCTCTGTTGCTATTGTGTATGAATTTCTATGTCTCTAAAGCTTCTCACAATAAATAAGAGAAATCTGCCTTTCTTTTAATATTTTAGAAATAAAAAGAGATTTTCAGTCAACTTGGGGTATAAGGTAAATATAATTTTCGAATGAACACAAAAAATATGTTCAAAAAAAATAATAATAGTAATCTTATTTCTAGACCATTTTTGAAGCTGTAATGTAATATAATCCTGTTATATCATGCAAGACGTGATACACAAAATTCTTTTAAGTAGAATTAACATTAAATGCACAATATTTCTGTTTTATCAATTTGAATTATTTTCCAGTCAATGTACAAGAAATGTTTAGGCAACATACAATGTAATACACCATAACCACGAAATACCAGAAGAAGTGAAGAAAAACAAATAGGGCTAAACAATATCTTTCTCTCGACAATTCTTACCACTGAGAGACGAATTGATCTACTCTGTTGTGTGAGAGCGTTTTAATTGTTTTCTCTTTAACCTTTAACAAAAAATTTGTAAAAATATGTTATTTCTTAATAAAATTTGAAGAAATCCGATGATACTTTTCGTACAGACACAAAAATATTTCAAATTTCTTTGAATATATTTTCTGACTTCGAGACTACCTGTGATGACTTTTCGCGTTTCGTAAGTAATGCAAGCACGTGGGTTTTGTAAGTTTTTGAAGAAATCAGAAGAGTTAGTTTTAATAGTGGTGTGACACACATTTTCGACAAAATAACCGAAAATTTGTTTGTAAATTTTTATAAAAACTTTCTTTTTATTTTCAATTGTTTCATTGTTTATAAGTCACTCGTATGTCACAATATTAATACCTTGCTTTTGAGTCAACACGCCCAGATACATACTACATTCATGCACTTCATTTATGAAAATGACGCCTCTGAATATGTTTGATCATGGCTCTGAATGTGATTGCTATGGAGTGATTGATGGGACGAACGTCACTAAATGTTAAAGCGTGTTGTGTTCTCAGTGAGACAATTCATGCAAGTGGTTCAGAAGGCCCTCTTTGACCTCTCATTTCTATGAAATGTGGAAGATTTTGTAAAGGCGCGTTCGTGAATATCAAATGTCGACAGAAACTATGGGGAGATTGATTATTATTTCTCTCAATTCCTTTCGGGACACGTCCTGCATAGGAATGGAAGATACTAAGGTCAATTTGTGTCTGGAGCGTTGGCATAAGAGCGTGTGTTCTTTGAATGCTCCAGGTGAATATAATATAAGAGGACATTGGAAATATCTACAGAAGAAGTTACGCCGGACAATATCGTCAAAGTGATACTCAAGACTGGCATGTGGTTCCTTTGAACACCGAGAAAGTATTACGGCGGAAGAAAGAAGAACACATCGTATCACTTAGGAGGAGACAGACACTTTCTCTCTTGTTGACTCTCTTTCTCTTCAGCATTTTCGCTCCCTGCCGGTAAAAAATTATTTGTGTATGTATCCTGGCCCGGGTTTTTCTCCGGTTTTCCTTCGGGTAGAGGCGGATTTATCATACAAGTTCTCTAGGCTTTGTCTAGGGGCGGGTCTATTGTAACAATAAATCGTGAATTTAGTGTTATTTCAATTTTTAAGCACTATACTCAGAATAATCTATAGTTCGATAATAACTTACATGTAATTTTTTGCTTAAAATTACAAACATATTGACATTCTATTAGTATTATAACTCGCAGCTAACTTTTTATCTTATCTAGGAATTTTTGCTGAATTTTTTGAATCCGCCTCTGCCTTAGGGCCCTTGATCGGAATTGATGGGATGGTCCCTTGCTTGCTTCCGGAGAGTAAATTAGTTTTTTTCCCTCCACGTGGTCATACGCAGTTTGTACTGTTTTTTGACAATAAATTTATTTATTTATATTTATTTATTTATTATACAAGTATGACGTTGAATCCTATCCTTTGATTATAATTTTTTTAACCAAAGTGAATTACACAATTAATTTTTAAAAATACATTTTATTTTAAAGAGTATTTTCATATACTGTAAGAGGAATATTTCCTTGAGCTAACAGATGTTTCATATAGCATATTAAGAGGGTAAAACCTAGAAGAGGGTAAAACCATATATCATGTTTGGATAGACTGAGCCTAGTAACCAATGCAAGAGCAGGAAAAATGTAAAAAGTGAAACACAAAAAGAAATGCGATACGCATTAGTTTCGTACAATCTTATTACATTTGATTTTCAGATTTTCAATTCATCTGCATACAAGTTTCTTTCCACAAACTCCCACAAATCTGGTGTTGTTTGATATCTAACCTTACTGTTTGATTGAGGAGGTAGTTGGAGCTAGCTATACTGAAAAATCGCAACTGAAACTAACCAAAAAGGTCAAAGGGATTAAAATAAATATACTAGAATTCATTAGTGGAAAAGGTAACATATAGTACAGGAGCCCAATGCAAAAAATCTCCCCCATAGAACATACACCTAAAAATTTCAGCATAAGTAGCAACACCAGAGTAGTTTGAAACTGCACGTCTGGCTGCGATAAAATTCTTACTACCCCTTTAAAAGCCTCCCCTAAGGTATCCGTTCGCGGTTTATGAAGTTTGTGTTTTTTTATTAATTTTTTGGTTTTCTGTTGAAATTATAACAGAATATTTTTATTTTTATCCTGGGAATATGCAGTAATATTCAATCCGCCTTTGCCTTAACGGAATTGATAAGGTGGTCTCTTGCTTGTTTCCGGAGAGTGAATTAGTTTTACTCTTATTGCCGTATTGTCCTCAACGTGAGCATACGCTGTTTGTAACAGATTTCTTGATAAATTGTTACAAACAATTTATCAAGAAATTGTTACAATGTAAATCGAAAGTATTGATATCCTCCCGTGATTATAGAGTGCTATCATTCCTTCGAAATAATGTTGGATAATTATGATTTTGCAAACTACCCCCTGAACGGAGAGCTTATAAACACCCCATCTATAAAAAATGTGCAAATGTTTCTAAAAAGGAAATATAATAAAGAAGTATTTTCTTTTGCAAAAACGTATTGTGTTTTTCGGAGTACTGTACGGAAATTGAATATAGACAATCCTTGTAATTATTGGAAGAAAACAAAAGTTGAATGAACAAGATATAACACATTATTTCTCATTTTTGAAGCACCGTGTCTCGACAAATAGCACACAGACGTCCGAATACAGATGCAAAACTATGCGCGCGCAGGGAATAATAGACGAAATATAATGTACGGGACCCGCCACCCACATTTCGATCTAACAATTACACAAGAGATTTTCGACCAAAGTACGTTTCGACCAAGATATATATCACGACATTTCGAAACACATGTTCTATACCATGGTCATACGCAGTTTGTACTGTTTTTTGACAATAAATTTATTATTATTATTATACCAAAAGCATTATTTCTTCATCGAAAAATTAAGATAATGGTGATTTTTAAAACTACCCCCCTGATTGGAGAGTTTATTGCACGAGAACGACTGCACCTATCTCAAAAATGATTTTTACCTTTTTGTGTGAAATCTAATGAGAATTATTTTTTCTTATAGATATTTTTCTAAAGACCTTAACCGTTTTGCAGTAACGGCATAAACCGCGAACGGTACCTTAGGGGTGGCTTATAAAGCGGTAGTAAAAATTATATTGCTGCCAGACGTGCGGTTTTGAACTACTCCCTGGCGTTGCTAGTTATGCTGAATTTTTTAGGTGTATGTTCTATGGGTGTGTTCTTTTTTTTTTTGCATTTGGCTCCAGTACTAATAGAGAACTCTATTACAGATGAGGTAGGGTTCAGAATTAAAACCGCATGAATGTTCACTACTTAAAAGTGATCACTCATCCTTCGAAGATACAAGCCGTGAAGTGATTAAGAATCAGCAGTAGTTGTGAATGAACTTGTTAGAAACATTCATTAATTTTAAGAAGTTTGATTGAAGTCTTTGCGGAATACCTTACGAAAATCAGAAAAAAATATATATTTACGATTATAGACCAACTAAAATTGACCTACATTGTGAATTGCCCTTGCCATCCACTTTGTAAAAATACTGTAACTGACTACTGAGGGACACTCTCGCAAACGAAAGATATTGAGGCGTAAAACTCGAAAAATCGCACCAAAATTAAAATGAAACTGTGCCACTTTTCCTGTAGACTAAGCTAGTAGTAGTAGATCCCGAAAAAGGGTAATAAACTTAATACTTGTCAAATTTCTGCACTCACATTATAATATGTCAGGACTCGCGGTGGTCGAGTTCGGCTGATTTTGCTTAGGCAACGTAATACCACCGTGTTTGCAGTAAAATTATTTTTATTATAATATACACATATATAAATTAGAAAAAAAGATGAGTATAGACTTTAAAATAATAATACTCGTATTTTTATTAATGGTAGCCTTGACCTGATATAATTAGGCAACTCAACCGCGAGTTGTTTGCTTATATATTACGTATATTAAAAATATATATCTTTATGAAAACAGATGGGTGATGGTCGCTCTTATTCGAGATCATGGACTATATCGTATTGAGATAATTCTGAGCTCACAAATTAATTTCAAATCAATAATGAGACACTCGTAGACTAACCTCGAAAGAGTATCTTTGGCTAAATCTAGGATATCCGACTCCACAGTTGAGGTGCTCAGATTGCTTGAATGAGACATAATGCAACTTTGAAAATTGATATAACATGTTGCACATCCAGTTTTCGGCTCGACATCATAAGTTGACCTGTAACCATACAGTACCATATGACTTTTGCCAAATTTAGCAACGCTACCTAATGTAATAAATGTCATACTATACTGACAATCAATCCTTCGAGCATTAAAAAGTAACATGGAATCACATTCAGTTTAACCTAAGATAGTAACAATTTAACATATTGTACAACATTCCAATACTATCCTTCAAGAATTTCACTATGAAGTTGTTTTTCTAGAAATATCAGAGCGTACTCCGACATCGGGAAAACATCTAAACAAATAATAACACTTATTAGAATCTATATTTCCCCGATTAATGAGATTCATACCTATCTAATAGTATTTAGACTCCCCACCCACCTACCCAGAAGTTTGAAGAATAATCTGCCTTCTTATAAGGGTGTAAAAACTACCCCACAACCCTGGACCCTCGCCATGACGATTCAGCAATGATCAAGAAAACATCGTCTCGATTCACACTACGTGGTTTGAACCATTTCTGTGTCTTCAACTAGTGAGGTTCGCACCTACAATCTCTTGACTGCTAGATTGTTGACGATAGACTTGCTTCTAACGATTCCTTTGCACAGACACGAATTAATATGGTCCTTCCAGTTGCACGGACCTTCGGTTGCGTTCTTGCATCAAGCAGAACGCGACATCATCTTTTGAGCCGCGAGGAGAAGAAAGAACTTTTGAAAACCGCCCAAGATTCAAATGAACCATTCTCAGGCAATTTTCTTTTCTTCCTCTCACGGCACAAACTGTTGCCACCAACTCACACACTGGCACCACTAATTCACACAACTACTGTCGTGGAATTAACGTTCCCGCCCAAGGGAAATCCACCTCTACCCAAAGAAAAACTCAGGCAGGATGGGGTCAGAGAGATAATGTACACAACCGTGCCAAGGTTGCATTTTATATAAAATTATATGGAAAACAATATTTACTGGGAGATTGTACCTCTAATTTACTTATTTATTAAAATCAGTAAATTATATAATCAGTAATTATAAACTCAGAATAATCTATAGTTCGATAATAACTTGTACATGTAAATCTACAAACATATTTGCAAACATATTGACATTATATATGTATTATAACTCGCAGCTAACTTTTTATCTTATCTAGGAACTTATGCAAAAAAATTTGAATCCGCCTCTGCCTTAGGGCTCTGGATCCGAATTGATGGGATGGTCCCTTGCTTGCTTCCGGAGAGTAAATTAGTTTATTGTCCTCCACGTGGTCATACGCAGTCTGTACTGTTTTTTGACAATAAATTTATTATTATTATTTTACATCATAGAAACAATACCATATTATAAAGTTTTTAACCATGAATTTGAAGAGGTTCAATTTGTTTACATCTTTTATATTTTTGGGATGGGAATTATACAAAATAATCCCTGAAATTTAGCCTGACCATTTTGGCAGAGAGTAGTTGACAAGTCAGGATGTTGAATATTCAGTGCTGAGTTCGTGAACTAGACTGTTTCCTCTATTCTATGAATCAATTGAATTATTGAATGAATGAGCCTTCTAATGAATCTACTGAATAAAATTGAATCATCACCTACTTCACTCCAGATATTGATATATTGTTTGTTAAATTGACACGTCAATCACTATGCTAGTACTAGTACCCGTATAGTGCATCAATTCATATACGCCTGAATCTACATGTTCCCATTTCCGCATTTGTGTGATGCGGGTATTCAGCATCGCAGAGATATTGACTACGGATTGCGAATAATCAGCAAAACTCGTTTTACAAATTATGTGAGGGAGGAAGAATACAAATTCATGGATTTTCGCGCATATATTTTCGTTTCTTTTGCACACTATAAATAGCTTAACTTTATAATAACTTTATCTCCATTTTTGTTAGTTAATTATTGTACAGTTGCATCAAAAAGAACATGAAAAAATGAGACTCCTTTATTTCTCAACATTTATTCTGCTTAACTCATTTCAATAGATATCATTGTTTGTGGAAAAGAAATGATAGAATTAGGTAATGTAGATGCTTTGGGAGGAGACAATTAATTTACGTCTTCTTGAGGCGTTTGTTATATGTAAAGAGGTATTACTTTTATATAGAGTGAAAAGAGCATTCATTTCCTAATTATTTAGTCCAGGAAGATAAATAATATTTTACTCCAGGATTTTAATGCTGATTTTTGAAACATATATACTATGTATTATTTCAAAAATGTCTGATTTGTACGAAAAGAATATCATAAAATATATCACTGCATCATTTGCGATAGAAAAACATGGATTCATTGCAACAAAGGTAAGTACATTTATTGAATCTCTGTTTCTAAATTCCATTGTGAAAAGTTGCTTTCACGCGATGTTTTGCCTGAAGTTGAAATAATTGAATTCTACAACTCTGTAAATAAATGTTAAAATGGGAAACAGTATAATGAATTAATAAAAAAACAAATATCGTCAGTGGAATGAAAAACTATTCCTGCAACTAAAACAAAGGAAATTACAGTTTCATATATTGAATACCTCGCAGCTAATGTGAATTAGAAATTCTTTTCGTAGCGTAGCGTGTGACTTGATGTGTGTTGACATGCGTCGTTCATTGCTCCCTTAGAGAGCGTGTGTGCGTCCCCGAGGGCGGGCGTGTGGCGTCTGTGTATTCAGCGCTGTTTGTATTGTGCTGTGCCGTCGCACAAACGCTAGGTAGCCACTAGCGCGCGCAGGACGCTTGCGAATGCCCGTTGCCTGAGTGGCGCTGGCGGTGAGGGGCAGTGACGGGATGGCTTCGACGGTGCGTATCCGGGTGAGGAGAGCAGGACTGCTGGGAGATTTATCGCCCATCCATTGCCCGCGCCCGAAGGTCTATGAAATTTGTGAATGACACAGCCGATATTGATAGCCGTCCCGCGGGGCACGTCTATTAATCAATGCTCGCATTGAGTAGGGAGCGCACGGAGGAACGCTGGACAGGGGTCGGAGGTAGGGTAAGGGATCGGCTTTGAGAGACAGCGCATCAAGGGCATGCTTCGAAAAGTCACTCGTGCGTCTGATAGACACCTCATTCTCCGTGAGGGTTCGGCACGCAAAATACCTTAGAGTAACTTCAGTATTGTAGTCTAGTCGAAATAATTTTAACTTTTAAAATCGTTGAAAATTATCTTTTTTTTTCACTGTCTCATTACATTATAATTATTATTTAAAAAATTTGTTTTCTTCTCTTTAGTCATAATTGTGGATTCAGGGCAACCAATTTACAGTTCAATGCGATATCAATTGAGTGGCAAACTCAGATTATTTATGATGACATCCTATATCCATCAAGAACTTAAAGAACCTAAAATTATATTAAACTACCTAGTACTTCCTGTCTATGTGTATATCTCATGAACTATATTTTTCTACCCTAGACAGGAATCAAATCTTGTACTTCCGTTTAGCCGTGTCTTCCTTGGACTGTGTTGCAATAAGATCTTATTAGATTTATTTTTATCAATTATTCTCCAATTAAATTTATGCAAGATTTGTATTGACTTGCTATAATTTGACTGTATGGTCTGTTTGTTTCTTGTAAACGTCAAACCAGTGAATAACTTTTTTGTATGTATGCACTTTAAAAGAAAAAGGAAAGCACGATAATGAATAATATAAAACATGCTAAATATTGAGTATTCATCAACTAAATAAGCTTCTGTTTTACTATCAAAATTATTAATCATGTTACGTCAAATGAAAACGGGAGACGGGACCGGGATTCGAACCCGGGTCTTTGGGTTTCACAAGTTGAATGAGAATGGTAGACGGACCCGATAAGCGAACGGGATGGCGCAGTCGGTAGGCGCATGAGCGCGCAGAGCTCAAGGTCCCGGGTTCGAATCCCGGTCCCTTCTCCCATTTTCATTTGACGTAACATGATTAATCTGTTACCTGGCGGTGAGGTTCACCGCAATCTAAGAGATTTCTATCAAAATTATGATACATGTCATTAAATGACTGGATTGCTTCTTAAGTGCAAAGAGAAAAAAGAAATATTTGTATTGGAAGGAAAATATATTCTCAGGGAATTTTACGGACTGAATAGTCATCACAAATATTTTAATAATTGATATTATCTGATCATGATTTGATGTTAGTGGTTCAAAAAGTATACTCTTCACATATATTAGAAATCCAGTTGAAAACCCGACCTTCTCCATTCAACAGTTGATTTTCAGATGCGACGAAAAACTGTTATGTTAGTACAGAGACCAAACGGGAAAGCAGTTTTTAATTAAGTTTAAGTATGGATAAGACCGGGTTTGTGACCAGGATTTGAATTTGGCTTTTCGAAAATAGTATTTTTACTCCAATTTAGAAACGGCAATATGAGTTAAATAAAGGTTTATTACACATTGAATAGCAGAAATTCATCGTAGAAATCTTTACTCATGAGAAACATACATAAGACAAATTAATTTCTTTGTAAAAATAAGAAAATAAATATTACAAAGATTTGTTACGAATCATAACTGCGCAAAAGGAAACTGCGCTGGAAGTATTTGGTTTTATTTTATTAAAACAATCCCCATCCATTCTATGTTTTCACTCATCATTTTCATTTACGTAGAAACTTTCACAATTTAATGGTTCATCAGTTTCTTCATAATTTGTAACTTATCCACAAATCCACAAAAGTGCACAAATCCAAGAATAAATGAACCAACGGGTAACCTCCACGAAGTCCTAGCGCCCCTATACTGTCTGCGTGAACTACAGAACAATAAACCTAAACAAGCGAAAAGAATGTTTACATGCTGTAACAACAATGGAATATGATGTAATAGTCATGTTTTTTATGTTTATAACGTCTACATGTATTATGGTGTGGATGAGTGAACTCGATATTACGCTGTATGAATGGAAATTTAATATTTATTCAAAATTATAAAATTCACGAGAGCAATGTTGCGAGTAACGAGCCGTGGCTAGTTTACCACCAAATTTATAAAAATTATGCTATTAACAGAAGTTAAAACAGAACCAGAACAAGAGTATTTCTGACAGATGATCAGATGAATGATGATGACAACAACTGACCTTACGAATGCATGCTGTTGCCTGATTCCCTGAAAATGGAGATGGCAGCTTTTGTAACGATCAATCCGTGTTAAATAGTCCAAAAATAATTAAATTTGTTTCTTGAAGTTTAAAAAAATGTATTTATTATATTAACTATGTAACTTAAATCTCGTATCTACACAAAATGCATTTATTTTAATTTTTCAACCTTTCCTTTTGCCACAGCTGTCTTTCATGTGTTGCTAGCAGATCCGTTGTTGGTGATTATTACGTCGTGTTGGCAGTGATTATAAAGCTACACAGAAATATTTACTCACAGTATATTGTTTTAATACTTTGATTCAGAGCTTTATTTACTTGTGGCAGTAATTTTACACTAATGACAGTGTTAGCATCTTTAATTGTAAAATTACATATCTAATAGAAGAATGTAACATTCGGAAATACGGAACAAACTGCAAGTCATATTTCCCGATGACGAACATTTTGTTTGTGGGGCTTTAAGGACTCGTCAACAGCAAGATCATTAGAGCCCACCGATGACGAACAGTAAAATTATACAAAACATAATAAAACTGTTACATTAAATAAAAAAATAGAATAAATCCATATCACAATACACAAGAAACAGCGAAAATCTAAGTAAATATGTCCAGGCAATAAAAATATTAAAAATTAACTAATTATCCTCCATTCCTTTCTTTCTACCGGTGAGAGACTGGCGTTTAGACGGGTCTTTCATAGAATTTAGTGTTTTAAGATACATCTTACGTATTTCGTGAGTTAGAGCATGATTGAATATGGGTACATTAACAATAATGCACACCAAGCACAACCAACTACACGGACGTTTCGACTCTTGCTAATCCGACCTGGGCACTTTGCCATATGACCTTACCCATACCCATTGCCACTTACCCATATCGACTTGTACACATTGCAATACGCTGTAAGGAAACGTTCTTTTGATACCTCTAAAATATATCAGGGTTTTATTTGTAACCAATATATTATCAAACATTATATTAAGTAAAACAATATAACGAATAAACATAGAGCAAATTTCATTGTCCAGAGTTATTTACGCTTATTTCTATTTAAATATTATCACTCTACATTCGACGTTTAGAACGAAGACAAATTTGACACCTCCGTTCCATTTAATTGATTCTTGATTTATCTCCGTTCCAACACCTCCGATCCATTTTCGAGGAATTCGTAACACAAAATGTCGACGAACATAGCGAGAGCTCATTCTGGGTAGTAGAATGAAAAGAGCAGATTTTAATCACCATGAAAACGTCGTGAATTTTCAACTGAAATGTTGGTCTCGTTTCCAGAAGGAAAAGGATAAAAGGAAATGGGAGAACTTTAAAAAATAATCGCAAGATTGTGTGATTATAAAAGGAAACGAAAGAAAGAGTCTAAAATATACTTGTATGTTCGCAAACAAGTATATTATATTGTTGAAGATATATGAAAAACGTAAAAACTAAGGTGGAGTTAGTACCGGAAAAGAAATTTTTGAAATTTTATGAATTATTTTTAAAATTGTAAATAATAATTTTTAAAGACTATTATATATTATATTGCTATATTTGTATCAATGATACCAAATTGTTTAAATATCATATTTCACGTATTTAAGAGGGAACATACATTTGGGAACGAACATTTAAGAAGTAATGAAAAAAAAAATTCTTCCTAGAAACTTACGCCTGTCAACTTCAACTATTTCGTGTCAATTGTCACAGTGAGAAATTTCTTTCCACTTCGTTTACGGGGCAGTGGGAGAGATTTAACGTCGTTCGAAATAGTGAGATAGCTTTTAATTGTCTTGCTTTTTGTTTTAAGAGTCAATAAAAACTGTTAATGAGAAGAATAAAATCGTAAATGGAAAAATTAAGTTAGAGAAAATCCATTGTTGCCTCAATACAGCTATCAACGACAGGAAGGAAACAATTAATGTAAGTATCGTCATAAAAAGTGTCAAATTAAACTTCACGATAGTACCGAAATGATGAAGAGTATAGCCTATATGGTCCCAAGGATACATTTATGCCATGAACGGGAATCGAACCTACTTCCTTCCTTTTAATAACTTAATTTTATTTTTGTGAATTGATAAAATCTGAGCCTGTGTTATTTCTTCTATATCACCATCTGTCTCCCCTGTAACTTTTTAAAGAGACAAAGTATGGAGCACTTACTAATAATACCACATTTTTTCAAACGATTTTTTATTAGTAGTAGACATTGTCGAAAATGTATGGAATCAGCAATCGACATGGAAGTTTTGTTACAAAGCTTCTTGTTCTGAATTGTTTCTCAATTCAATTGTTACAAAAAAATTTACTCTTATTATTTCTGTTTACTTCAACATAAATGAGTGTTTCACAATATTAGAAAAACGTATCACTTATCTTACACATCGGTAAACATAAAAAAGTTTATCTCCAAAAAATATGAAACAAACTGGGAATTTGTCTTTAAAACATGTAGTGACTGGATTTGTAAGCTGAAATTTAGCATCCAGGGATTGGTTATCAAACATCCGTAGTCGTCTGATTTCTTCTATAACTTCATTCGTACTTATATTTATTTTGTAAATATTTGTCTGAAAACATGTCGCAAGCTGTATTCAGGCCAACACTCATAACCTTAATAACCACGGAAAATGCACAACGTACAAGCAGCAATTCATTAGGGGAATACCATACGTTTTAAACTAAAAATCTCAGCGAGGTGGCTGATAGTTGCCTTTGCATGCTCACATGATGACCGGGAGGGTGAAATACTTGCGTTGCGCAGTGGCCATGCCTGTCCACAAACGAATTTCTAAATTTGAAGATTTAACGATCTCTTATATACCTTTGTTGCCATAATCTGCATAATAGACATCTTTTCTGATTAAGAAGGTATTGAATATTGTGTCAAATTAAAACTGGCGCTGAAAAATACTCTGAAATATTTCCTTTCAAAACGTTTCAAGCGTCGAGTACTGGCACATTTATCCTACTCTTGAAAAAGAAACAAGCGTATCTTCCAATTAATTTTATATCAAATTTCGCCTCCTTCGTCAGAGATAATATTTGACCACATCTCAATACCATAACATCTCGACGAAATCTAGGTGAGGGGATTGGCCTTCGACACAGAAACACAATCAAACGCACACAATTTTGTATTTTATAAATAAAATATTTTCTCGGCAAATGTTATAAATTATAATTTATACATATATTGTAACAAAACTTACAAAGGAGGAATTAAAAAAGGCCTCACATTGGAGCGCCACATGTAACAAAACGTAGATTGAGAAACAAAAATGACCGCACATTTAAGCCAATTGTAATAAAATTAATAAATTTTAATTACTTGAATATTCGTGGCTAGCTAACGGGTACCAAATTTAGATAAAAATACAGAACTTTAATATTTTAGCTACCAAACTATGTTGAAAAATAAACCAATGCCGGTTAAAGACCATTACTTACCTGGCCGACTCGGTAGAGCGATGATTAATACCTGATGTAATTAAAGTTTAATTAAAAATATAGAGTATGGGTTCGACCTGCTCATTACCGTGACACACACAAATCCTTCTCAAAGGAAACACACCATTCATGAAAATTTCGTATAATTTCAAAACATAAGTACATAATTTTTACAAACGCAAGTAATTCCCCTTTAGAACTTCCCCAAAATACTGACAAAGCATGCAATTTTAGTAAAATACATGATAAAAATCTTAAATTACCACTGACTTCACAAATGTAACTTCTCTTTTACATTGAAATATGAAATTTATTTGTTTAACAACACCACACGAGCTGAAGGATCATCAAAGCGCCATAATTGTTTTCAAAATTTACGCTCATTCAGTCTTATAACCGCACTGCTTCTACTGTGAATTAGGGCGTTTGTGTCATGGCCAATAGTTTTTCTTACACAAATTTCTACTACAATAGACACAAGTAATAGAAGAAGTAACAGAATACACACATTTAATGGAAGGCCTTCATTGGCACATCCCAAAATTGTTACCTCTATGGTTGAGAACTGGTGCTAGACGTCATTAAAGAAGGGAGGCTGCAAAGGCGGGACTCGTTAAGATCTTGTATCATTGGCGCTGTGAACTCGACCATGTGTCATCCTAGTTGCCATCCAATCAGCGACTTCCATCTGCCACTGGAGCTAAGCCGACCGAAACCACCCCCGCTCGGTCGGTGCTCCCCTCGGGTCCCGTACCCAATCCTTGCGCCATCCGGGCAACGGATCGCTTCGAGGGGGAAGGGGGAGATGTTTCGTAAGGGGCTTGGGCGGTTATTCGTCGGGGAAACCCACGCTGACGGGGAATCCTGTCTAACACGATCAGAGAACCCCGTAAGGGGTCTCGATGGTCCCGCCGTTGGGAGAGAAACCTTTCTCATAGCGGGGGATGGTCTGTGTTCCACCGCCTTGAGTGCAATTCTACCGGGACACGTACCCCGCCCTGATCCTAGATACCTCTGGAAAAAAGGAACAGATGTCTCGGATAGGTGGTAGAGGTAAACAAAGTGCGCTTCGACCGTTACCCATCAAACGCTAGAGGATTCAGCTCTGATTCCGAAACATGGGGAGACGGCTTGCCCTCGGCATGGCTCTATGCAGCTCTATGCGTGAGTGGTCGCCCTTGTGGCGTACCCGGAGCAAAAGAGAAACCGTTCGGTGGACCACTGAAGGAACGGTCGATGCCCCAGCAACATACCGCCAGCATGCAAAGTTTCTATCTCTCTAGTTTTTGTCGTGTGTTGATAAATACTCGAGTCCCAACCCCTCTCTTATATACTTTTTGTCCATAAATCGTATTAGAAATATTGGTTTCGTATTACAACCAATTCTAGGATTCATACCCTAGCACTTCATACTATTATAAATATCTCATCGAAAACATGTGTGTCATGCAAAGTGTAATCTACCAATGAAATAAATAATGATAGTAGAATTTCTATATTCTCAAATTAAAAAAAAACACATTAGTTTTAATAAATTTATTTATTTGAAATTTTATTCAATATATCACAATGGAAGCGTGTGTTTTTTATCGTACAAAAGTGTTTAATTCCAGGACAATATGTTTCTCGCAATACGTGATCACAAAGAAGACTACATTTTTATGTAAAGTAAACTTAAATAAATATGTGTCAAATCAATATTTTATCATTCATGCCCTTTGTTTAGTGATAATTAAATTTATTTAACAACTGCAACTAAGAGACTAATATTATTGTTGTGTGAGTTATTCATTTCAGAAACAGAAAATCCTTGTATTTCGGTTCTCCAACTACTGGTAGAACCGGAACATATTGTCTCGTAAAATATTATAAACAATATTTTAAACTGTAAATTATTTGCCAGTGGAACATTTCTCATGAAAGTTGCACTCACAAGTTTGAATCTGCCACGTACAATGAGATTCACTTCAAATGTATAAACATCTTGGGATTAATATCTCCAGTGAGTACGTTGTATTTATGTGAAACAATAAAAACTAAGTCTTTCTTACCATAGTCATAAATAAAAGATGTCTGAAAAGAGACAGTTTTTATTTCCCCCATTTAAGAATCCTTTTCTGAAGTGTCTATATCGAACGATAAGGTCATCAACTTCACAGAACCCTCTACAAATGTCACCAGGTATTAAGCCATTTTCGTCTTTCAAGTCAATGACGCCCTAAAGCAAAGCCATCCGCAAAAGCCGGAGGTTACGACCTCATTAGAGAGAAGATCCTACAAGAATTGCTTCGTAAGGGAGTAACATTTGTAACCTCCATCTTTAACGTCTTTCTTTGGACCTTTTCATTTCGTTTCCTGGGTAAGGGTGGTGAAATTTGTAGTTATCTCGGCGTCTTGAAATGATGGAAAATTCTATAAATCTACTTTCCCCTGTTCAATCTGGAGAGGGTATGCGTCAGTTTCATTTTGAGAAGGTACGTGGAAAGAAGCTCTTTTGAACCACTGATGCGTAATTAAGAATCCTTAGATTGCATTACTTTCAACATATTATAAGTAATATTAATGAAATATTTGCGGGGAGGGGGGGAAGCGTTAGTGAATTGGAGTAAAGTTATGAGATATTTCTATTGTCTACATAACGTCATCATAAAAGATGAAATGACATCATGATATTGGCGATAATAGAAAACGCAGCATCTTCTGTATTACTTACTACATGTTCATTAATGATTAACAGTTACGAATAAATTCGTTCTTCATAACAATAGTTTGGTGAGAGGGTGAGTTTCTAAAAACCCACCTCTTTCTTTCTTTCTATGTGTTTGATAGGGAAATAAATACAAAGAAAAGAAAAATAGCAATGCGTTCTTGAAATATTTTGTCAGATACGAAATAAATAGGAAAATTTTAAACATTTTAAGTTCACAGAAATTAAATTATAGTGAAATGTTTGGCCTAAGATTTCTAATTTGGGTATTTCATGTTTATATAGCATGGACTACCAGAAAACAGTTTTGGAGGACACATTCATTTTGCGTATGTTTATTTAGGGCAGTGTACTCAACGTGTTTTCATGTGAATGGCTAAATAGTTACAGAAATTACTGTAACTATTTATAAAATGCATTTGTAAAAATGAAATAGTTCCCACTAACTTCAATAATAATAATAATAATAATAACAACAGTAACACTAACATTACATTGAAGACTAACAATAGTAATTAAACTAAATAAATAATGATAAAATTTTATTATTCAGTAATTTCAAGTGTTCTGAGAGTATGGGAAGTTTCACTAAGTACGAAATACCAATCGTTCTGAAGAGAGAACCGAACTGAAAAGCGACAGAAACGGACAGAATTCAAAATTTTGGATCAACAAAATTATCTCATTGCACTCCCATTTTACTAAAGCCATTAAATTATTACTTGATAACCCACATATCATGCCACAGTGCTTAATAAGTGGAGTAATATGGTTAGTTCTAGAAGGACTCAGCGATCTACAAACTCATACATACACCATCACACTATCAATGTCTATGCCCCCCTAACGCGAATCAAAAAAAAAAAAAAGAAAGAAGTATTATACAGGAATTTTGTACAAGCAAACTTGTATTTTGTACAAGTCGCGATCATTAGTTATTAACTATCGAAAAGGGGGGGTTCGGGAAATATTTTGCCAGCCCCCTCAACACGAATTCAAAAATTGAACACTGCTATCTTATTCTTTAAATTTTGTACAATTTTGCACCACATATGAAAATGTTGTTAACCTATTGTTTATAACAATAATAACGAAAACGTTGCCAGCTTCCTCTCCCCCAACACGGATTCGAACAGTGCTAGCTAACTGAGTCTTTGAATTTCGTACAATATTGTACAACAATCGAAAATGTTGTTAACCTATTGTTAATAAAAATATTGAAGAAAATATCACCAGTCCCTCCCTCCCCATACACGTTTCAAAAATTGAATATATATATATATATATATATATATATATATATATATATTAATATTATGAGTTTTATTATGTAGTAATATTAGCCATAGTAAACTCTGAAGCGCGATAACTCCAATCGCTTAATAATAAACCAATTGACACGTACTAGAAAAGAAATGCAAAAAACCTAAGATTTAGTACTGGTAACGAGGAAGCAGAAGAGACTCACAACAGTATTTTTCATTCTACTTTACGTTCAGCATCGTAGAAGACATTGGAGAATAACCGTAAATCCAAAGATTTTAAGATGCAAAAATTATGGCGATAGTTTCTTGAATAATATACATTGTATACTTTTGTATTGCATACTCTGAATTACTACAGAATTCTCATAACTTAATTTAGTTTTTCATGACGTGCTTAATGTATAAATATAAAGTCTGTGAAAATATCCAAATACCATGTTAAAACACGAGTTTTGTAGATGTCTAGCTGAAATTAAGATCTAACTAGCAGAGTTCTCTCTTAGATTACAAAACAAAATTTTAATTTTATTTTTAAAAAGTAAAGTTTCCTGACCTTTTTATGTTATCATGCATAAAACCTACGACAAATAATGAACATGTGCAACACGCCAGTTAGCTTACAATACTTCGTGTTCAAGGACATTGGTGATCGAAGGAAAATCACATTTCTTTAGTTTCGTCTGTCGAAATCCATATACCAACCGTAAAACTCATTTTCAGAAGTATTTCAGTTTAAATGCCGAAGATTACACTATTCGTTTCTGGCCCGTACTATACTTATTTAAATATGCTTGTTTAATGACAGTTGATCCATCCAAATTGGCAGATATATATTATATGTAAATATCGATTTCTACCATGATTAAACATTTTCAAAAGCAGTCGATACTGATGGTTGTATACTCAGTCAACAACAACCACGGCGAAGAGATTTTTGCAAGTCCTCACGTCTGGAGCTACTTAATTATTTGTTGGTATGGAGTTGCACATGAAAATGGAAGCAATTAATCAAATTAGCAAATTATTTCGTCAAACTTTCATATCAAATAAATCAACGTTTGAAAAGGAATTTTACAACAGTTGTTTGTAAAAGTGAAAAATGAAAGAAAGTACAATAGATGAAAATGCAAAATACGTTGTGTCCTATTGTCGATGATAAGGTACTTCTATATATTTTATGTCAAATGATTATTTGTTATTAAACGAAATTTTTATATTTCTTTTATTTCCACAAGTTAATTCGAAAATAGAAAAATTAATCTAATAGAAATGATTCTTTTCGAAACATTTCAGAAAAAATGTATATTATATTTCGGTATTTTTTACTATTCGAATGAACAGAAATTTTATTTTTCAATTAGATTTTGTCGCCTATAGAAATGATATTCCATGACGAATAGTCATTTTATACTTAGTAGAAGGTTTCATATACTAAGACTGGTTAGAAAATCCATATATTTGTGAAGTAGCGAATTAGAGATGTAATATGTTCTGAACAGGTCCTTCCGATGTTATAATTCGTTCCTTATTTGAAACGCATATTTTGCTCCTTATGATTTCTATGGAAATTCCAGCAAACGTATCTCTAACATTGAAGAAGAAAATTTAGAGAAAAAAATCGAAATAATTTTGTTATTTCTAAACATGTGATTTTGTCTTTTATGAAGCACCTTAAAACAGTTTTTGTACTTAAGAAACAGAGGACAAAGAACAAACCGATATTTTCGTGAATACCAAATCAATTTTTCTCATAAATTTTTACTGCACACAGGTTGCCAGAAGAGATTGTTAAAAAAATGTTTTCGGTACCTTACTCGCAAAACAAATATTGTCTTCAATCGAACATTTTTACAATTACAATATATTTACTTTCCTTACTATATGAAAAATTAAAATGTGGAAGTATTATTATCTTACTATCCATCAAATTCCCATCCCTATAAATTAATGCATGAATTGTTAAATATTTTTTCACCGATATGTAAATAATTTAATATACCTACGTTTAAACGCATGGAAAGAATTAAAATGAGAAAAAATAGAGGTGATTCAATCTCATAAACTGTTCAAACATATCAAATTCTTAAAACTTTCCGTAAGAAGATAAAAAGCGAGTTATACTCCAGAAAACTTTACTCCCGATTTAATTTAATTGATTCGGCTAGATCAGCAAATTATTCTAACCTTGGACGTGAGAAGTAATATTGAATTAATCATACCTTTTGCATTACTACGATACTGATGATCGAAAAGTACGAAATTTGTCCGGGACGCCTTCCCCCGAATTTTGCACCTTAAAATCATTGGATTTACGTTTATTCTCCAATGTCTTCTACGATGCTGAAAGTAAGGTAGAATGAAAAATATTGTTGTGGGTCTCTTCTGCTTCCTTGTGACCAGTACTAAATCTTAGTTGTTTTGCTTTTCTTTTTATATCTTTTCTAATACGTGTCAATTTTTTATTATAATGCTGTTAGAGCTATCGCGTTTGAGAGCTTACTGCAGCTAATATAACTATATAATAAAATCGTTCAATTTTTGAAACCGTGTGTAGGGATAATCTAAATATTATATTTCCTAAATATCCTAAATATTTTTTATTAACAATAGGTTAACAACATTTTCGATTGTTGAACGAAATTCAAAGATTTAGTTCAATTTTTGAATTGGTGTTGGGGGGGGGAGGCGACATTTTCATTATTTGTTATAAACAATAGTTGAACAATTTCATTTGCTGCACAAAAATTCCACAAAATTTAAAGTACGATAGTAGTGTTCAATTTTTGAATTCTTGTTGGGGAAGCTGGCGAAATATATCTCCAGTCCCCCCCCCTTTCGATAGTTAATAACTAATGACCGCGATTTGTACAAAATTCAAATTTGCATTAACATTTTTAAATATGTTATCTTATTAGAGAAAAATGAGGTGGTTATTAATGTAAATCTAATGAAGAAATGTGCAGACAGTTTAGCAATATGGTTTGGCATTCGTGGGACAGAAAGTTCCGGGTGTAGCTGAGTGTTCGAGATGTACCAAGGAGTATTTACTATGGTTCTGAGGACTTAGTTTTGAAATGTTTGAGGTTGCTGTAGGCTGTGGAGCCCCACACGGGACAGGCATAAGTTAATGATGACCGCATTGTAGTTTTGTAAAGATGAAGAGCTGTATTGATGTGTAGGTTTGATTTTCTATTTATTAGTGGATAGATATTCAGTAGAGAGTATTTTGCAATATTTAATATGTGGTTGATATGATACTTCCAGGTGACTTTCGTATCAAAATAGACGCCTAGCTATTTGATTGGTTTAGAAGTGGGGGTCCATGGGATGGAGTTTTGGTGTATAATTAATGCATGTCAGTAATTTTCCTTAGGGAAAATATTTCAGATTTAATTTCGAGGGAATCTTTTTCTGCAAAGAAAAGATTGACGAGTTGAGGGTATGATCTGACGCGAATATACCCGTGCCACCCGCATATAGTGTTGTTGTCGTATCTGGAACTTCTGGAAGGTGAGATGTGAATATGTTAAACAGTCGGGAACTAGACGTATCCTTGGGGAAGCCCGGCAAGGATGGGAGTAGAAGCCGAGTATACATTCACTGTTAACTGTCTATCACACAAGAAGCTGTTTATGATTCGAAAAGATACTCTAGAAAGCCAAGAACACGCATTTTGTACAGGAGACCTCCGTGCCATACTGTATCAAAGGCTTGACTAAAATCTAGGAATACTGCCGTAGTGTATTATTTTTGCGTGAAAAGAACAAGCTATTGTTTGGATTATACATATTAATGGGTGAGTTGTGGAATGTTTAGGTCGCAATCCGAACAGAAAGTGTGTTATAGAGTTTTCAGTTTAGGAAAGGAATGTATTGATTTTATATAAATTTAATTTTTCAAAGACTTTTGAAAGATTTATGGGTCGATAGCTTGAGGAATCATTAGATGTATTTTTGGGTTTTAAAATTGGAATAAGAATTGATCGTTTCCAGGCATTAGGAAAATAACTAGTGCGAAGGCATGCGTTAAAGATAGACCTTATGTACGCTGAGGTTCTTTTAGGGAGGTGTTTTAAGACAATGTTTGGGATATTGTCGTAGCCATATGATTTTTTGGATTTTGGTTTTTTAATCACCTCTTTCGTTTCTGAAGGTGAAAATTGTGAAAAGGTACTAATGTAATTGTTTACGAAGGCGTATTTGGCATTAGAAATGTGATTTGAAGTAAAGATTTTCTGAAAGTAATTTGATAGATTGGCTTTCTCATTATCAGTTACCGTATTATTATTTCCTAGAGAGAGAGCCGTGGTATTGCATGTTTCAGTCGTTAGGGCTCGAGTGATTCTCGATAGGTTTATGTTATTGAGGAAGAGAAGGGTTATTTTGTTTTGGAAACATTTATTTTTGTAATCGTTCATTTCTCTATGCGAGCGGTTGGTTAAATGGTTTAACTGCGTTTTAATGTGGGGGAGGCGGGAGGTTTACCATAGTTTCCTGGCTGCTCTTTATTCGGCTAACGGTTTATTAATTTCAGTTGGAATACTCGTATATGGTTGTTTATGTCCACATTGCGTAGGGTGTTTGTATGAGGCGTGGGTTATTGCTTCTTTCAGGGTCTCTGTAAGCTCTTGTACAGTGGTGTCAATTTGTATTTTGTAGTTGACGAAATGAATGATAAGGTCTGATTCGTTCGTAAGCTGTTCAAATAGATTCCATTTAAAATTATTATTATTGTTATTATATTTATAATATGTCTGTAGATTATTGGTGCTCTGAAGGATATTAGTACCGGGCAGTGAGTTTGACTCTGGTATTTGTAATTGAAAAATTGGGGTCTTACAAGATTTGTTAACTATGATATCTAAAATATATGGAGGAATTTTATTATAATATGGATGTTGGTTCTAATGATACTTCTACGGTAATATCATTTTTATTGCATAAGTTTAGAAAATTAAATCCATTTTGTGTAGTAGTTCTGCAACCCCATTCCGCATGTTTTGTTACAGTCCCCTATTGCTAATATGGGAGTGGGGGTCTCAAACAGTATTTTTAGATACGAGGATTTTAATGGTATAATTGGGGGGTTTGTATACAGCAATCACGATTATTTGAGGTCCGGAAAATTCGGGTTGTGTGATAGCAGTATTTTCTAAACCGGGAGTAATGCAGGAGGGCAATGGGTTATGTTTTAATTTTTTTCGAATCGAGGACGGGGTAGTGCAGGGTTTGGTGGGTTGGTCTTAGCATATTGAGCATACGAAGGTCGATTGTTTCTTGCTGGTAAAGGATGGAAGTGTCTGGTTTTTATATTCAGGTTCTGTGAAGGTGAAGTAGCATTCGAGGGTTGGTTGGGATTAATGATAACAGGAGAAGGGGAGTTGTTGTTGCTGTTTGAATTGAGAGGATTTGGAATTAGCTGTCTTCTACTGAAATACTTTTGTTTTTCTAAGAAATGAGGACAGTTACTGTAGTTGGCTGGATGAGACCCGTTACAATTTGCACAGATCGCAGACACGTTTCTCATTCCAACGGAATGAGAAATACCCCACGTTGGACAACGAGATCTTTTACAATAGTTACTAGTATGGTCGTAGTCTTGACAATTTTTGCATTTAACAATTGTTTGATTTCTTCTATGTAGTTCTACTTTGATTGAGCAGTTCAAAATATATTATAGTTCCAATATTTTGGTGAGAACTTCATTATTTGATACTTCTACGACACACTAATGTCGTAATGTCGTAATTGGGGATCTATCCCGCTTGTACAGTCTGGTTACTTTAATGATCGTGAGACTTTTGCTTTCAAGGGCCTCTTTGATTTCAAGTTCTGTGAAGTCGCAAGGTATACCCTTGATAATTGCACTTTTATTTGCTCTAGTAGGATCTTTGAAGGTATGGTAATTTATGTCGTTAGAGTCTAGGAATTTTATGAGCAATATAAAATTTTCCGATGTGGTTGTGATCTTCGGATGACACGCACTGATTCATGCTCGTGGAAAACTCATTACCTATGGTATTATTAATATCATGCAAAAGTAGTTCGTAGTTTACCACATTGTGAACGAATATGGGAGGCGGTTTGCGGTTATGAACAAGGGGTGGAGTAGGTTCAGGGACACTTTCCTCTTCTAAATCACTTAAAATGCTGTATGTATTTGAGATCGCAATCGGTTGGGATATAATAGAATTTTCAAACCTTACGTTATAGACGGGGCGTTTGGAAACTCCGTCTTCGGTCTCATTGTCCTTCATTCCTCCACTCCATTTTTGACCTGCTACGGAGTTAAGTCCTTGTAGAGGTTCGGCTGCTTGGTTGGTTGAGCAGGACGGAGAAGCGCCATTTTCTTCCTCGTGTTGCGGGCTATGATCGTATGCTGTTAGCATACCTACCGCTACTGCTTGCCTTAGGTCGTGGCAAGGGGATTGGTAATTGTCGGCAATGTTTGTTGTGTAGATTTACTAAACTTATTAATTCTTTTTAAAAAGATTAGACACTCGATTAAATAAATCTAACTCGAATTAGGACGTACAAGCGCGGCACTGCGATCTGAACTGGTCAATTGCTAGATGATATTAGTAAATAAAAATTTAGCTTCGCAAATGTTACAAGATCACTCAGGATAAGCTCCTGTAACTGACAGCGCGGAAGAGAGCACTGGACGATGTTCACTCCTCGATAGCTGATGAGGGAGTGTTCGCCAAAACTAGTTTTGAACCGTTTTAAAACGACCAATACTAGCTTTGAATGTTCAGCTATTGTCAGAACTTGATTTGAGCGTTTTCAAAATGATCAATACTACTTCTCGCAAAAGACAATCGTTGAAAAACTATTTTTGTTCTCTCGATAAGAGTGAAAGTTTTTGTACTCGAAGCCAAATTTTTTTCCTTCCTTTGATTAAGTGCGGGTGAAATGTTATTTTCGCGTGAGACAAGGGAAAATGACAATTATGCGCTTTATGGAGTTTTTATGTTCGGATTGGTAGGAAAGTATTCATCCCGAGTATGTTTTTACAAGCATTTATTTATTTATTTATTTAATGTCTTTTGGCGAGGTTCAGGTCATGAGGCCTACACTTCCACCTAACCGTCAGTAGTCAAGGGTTTTATAGTAGGTAAACACAAGTTATATTTATTGTTTTTGAAGTAGCAGTAGAATATATTCCTCGTACAAGATCACTTTGCATAAGGTGTATTTTTCCCTCCAGGAGCATATGAAAATTGTCGTCTGATTGTGACAAGGATAACGTTTGACCACATATCTTTTCCAGTGAAAGCCATCAAACGGTATTATAATGTTCTATTTCATGCAATATACAGTTAATTTATATTGTAACAACCCTAAACGAATATACATCCATCAACTGAATAATAATTATTATTTGTTCTATTCAGTTTCTTTCACTCTTAGATTGTGGATTCAAGGTTATTCCCCCCGACTTTGCTGTTCCTACGATTTTTCGTCATCCGTTGTGCTCTTGAGGACTGCTGATTTCTAATTTCAGACCCTTCCTATGACACATAGCGTGGTAATTTCTGACCACACTGAGGTATTGAGCACTAAACATTCTTCGAGGCAAAAGCATTCGACGTCCGAAAATTTCTCAATCTTTCTGGATAGGACTGGCATCTTCGATGACCTAGCGCAACTGCAGGTTACCGTTTCAGACGATGTGAGATATGATAAATTTCTGACACACCGTGAGAAAAATATTTATGAAAAGAAACACACCTAAGTTAACGGAAGATAAACGTATCGCAAGTTAATATAAGCGTTAATGGTTTTAGAAATTACCATAAAAGTTAAACGGAACGTGAACTTCATTAAATAACAATTAACGGATTGACGCTTTTATGTCCAGCTATGGTTGTACATGTAGATAAAACTGGTAGAAGGAATTAATGTATACATATAATATTGTATTATCTATAATACCTATAATATTGTGAGATATTAATATTCGACTTCAGTTCATAAAAAATTTAATGTTAAAATCGTGAAAATGAATAAGAGGAATGAAAATTTTCCGTCTATTTGAAAATTATAAACATTTAACTGCGGAAATCAGACACTTTTTTGTCAATGTCTCATGAATGAAAATAACATTTCAACTCAAGAAATTATATCAGCATACAATATAGGAAACTTCACTATTTGTGATAATGCTAAATACTATTTCTGACCTTTAAAGACGCATCTTCCAAAACTAGTTTTGCTCGTTTTTTTCGTCCAATGACCGAATTCAAATTCTGTTAAAAACTATATTTTATCACAGTATTACGCAAACGTTTTTTATAGAAAGTCTAATATCGTTTACATTGCCTTTGAAGACCTCTCGAGACAACAAATCTCGAGATGTCGTTTAAATTTAGAGAATGGTAAAGTTTATTGAAGTCAAGAATATACAGAATATTTTTGTTATAGAAGTCCAAAATGTGTATAATAAAAAAATACAAAATATTTCTTTATTAGCGGTGTAATTAAACATTTTATCTCGTTACGATTTACCCGCCGCACAATGTATTCCAAATATAGGCGCCGTTTCAAATAGACCTACGATTGGTCGAACGAAACTTTCCCTCTCGAAGTGAAAGCAAGAGGAGAGAGCCGTTGCAAACCTAACAGATCCAATACTGGTCAGAGCGTGGGACTTAGAAAAATAAATGGGCCCTTTTATGTTATCAGTAGTGTACTAACGATCTCTTCAAGGTCCTTCTACATGTGCGTCCAAAAGTGACAGTATCAAATATCATCTAGTAGTAAAAATATGAACAAAGTATTTCACATCATGCGTACTATCGAGTATTACTAATACTCACTAGGGACACTTTCGCATACTAACGGTGAAAATCAATCACCCAATGCTCAAATATATTCTGTATAACAACACACAACAACAAAAAAGTGAGTCGCACATGAAAAAATGTTGTCTTGCGTAAAAATATAGACTAAATGAAGGCGCATAATGATGTTAATATTGACAGATATTATGATATTTGTGATTTTCATTTTCAATACGATTACTTTAAACAATATTGTTTTCAAGGAAGTTTTGTCAAAACAGGTTCTTCGAAAACATTAAAAAGTTGATATTTGAAATTTTCTTGGATTTATACATTAATTTAATAAATCTTATTTTTGTAAATAATATTCAGGGATTGTTTTCATTGAAAAATAATTAGATGTGGATTATTTTCTCACACACTGACTGATGAAGGGAGAACTGAAAATTTGTATTGAAGAGAGCAATACAATCATTAAAATAGTTCTTCTCACCGTGTAATGTGGGCTAAGGAGTACATTAGTCGTAAATAAATTATCTGTGTCATGCACATTGAATCTGATGATGTTAAAGGACCTAACTCATTTGTATCAATAAGCTGCGCTAGCAAAAAAATATACAAAATTGAAACAATCCAAACCTAACTGAATAGGGCGGTTCGAAAATATTTTTCTCAATTTCCGTGGAATAACCCATGTAATGAACGGTATGTTCAATCCAATGTCATCAAATTGTTGAAAAAACAACCATCATAATTTTCATTGGAGAGATGTCCCGTCACCTTCCACAACTTAGTTATCCAATTTAACCAAAAACCTGGAAATCTGATCTTATTTTATCTCATGTATTGTTGAAAAAGGTTGCTGGTGACATTCCTAAAACAAATCGTGTACAAGTAGTATAGGACAACTTTTAAATTTTCGGTTGCATATATTTATTTTGTGTATAAAAGGAGAAAAGTTTGTATAAAATATGTTTTTTTTTATCACACATGAGGCAGCAACCGAATAGAACTAGATAACTCGTAATATTGAATTTGAGACCATATTTCGTATAATCCAATATGGTGGACTGGCACAGAAAATTGCTGATTTGAGCTCTTGGGAGAACATCGGCCGCTACATCGGCCGTATTTTGTTATCAGTAGTGTACATGATTGTTGCAAGTAGAAATTCGTCGTATGTGCGAAATAAAAGTTGAAAAAATAAAAGCAATAGGATGTGATATCAATTCGTACCAACCAATACTGAAAACCTTCTAAAAAAATAAAAAATAAATAAAACTTCACCATATGGCATTATGTGGAATTACAAGAATTCTAAGAAAAATGGGTGGAACTCTTGACATCGGGATCTGCGGAACTAATTTTCTGATGGCAGAG
Organism: Laupala kohalensis; assembly: GCA_002313205.1. NCBI lineage: Eukaryota > Metazoa > Arthropoda > Insecta > Orthoptera > Trigonidiidae > Laupala > Laupala kohalensis. Next base: position 57,370 of record NNCF01126463.1, read on the forward strand.
AAACCAGATTGTGGTTACACGAGGAATCTTACGGCAGAAAAACTTAAATTTAATTAAGAGCTGTATTTAATAATGAAAAATTTTTTGCTCTACTTTCATTTTATCAACATAAGGTGAGTAAATGCAGATACTTGTACGGAATATTCGTAATCTTATCTTGAAAAAGGAAACAAAAGAAGTTTTTCTTTGTTGAATCTTCATGAAGTTTCGCTTTTATTGTTTTACTAGTATTTTTATAACGAGATGACCTAGTAGGCTCCCTCCTTCTTTGACTATCGAGACGTGCTTAATGCATTTCATTACTGCTCCACTTACGCCAATAATAGGAGCAATTATATCACTGGACAGGCACCAAATTACGTAAACATAATTGCATGGTTGATGTGTCTGTAATTCCGGCTCATTAAACAAATGTTTCGATACGATTACGGATTTTAATAATAAGAGCATTCGCACTTTAATAGAAAATTGGATTTTTTCCATGAACCGCACGTTTGATGTATTATTCAGTGGCTCAATGTCTGCTTTTGCATAGCCAACTAACACACCTCAATTAACTGCCCCTTTGTCACCGGGTTAAAGCGACTCCTTTGACCCATTAAGACAAGCCACTTGAGGCACTCCATCTCTCGGTCTGTAGTATATATAGCTGTTATCATAGCAGTCTCACTGCAAAAGAAAGACAAAAAAAACTCCTTTACCATTATACTTGTATGTGTTTATAACAGCTCGTTATTCGTGGTTTAAATCACCAAAACTTTTACCAGTTCTGTGTTCTGTGTTTCAAAATATTTAAGAAGGAGACTTCCCCTTCTCATTACTCTTTGTAAGTACATTTAATGCATTTTAAATGACAAACCCACTTATCAATAATTAATTTCAAGAATATTTTACTGATTTTCGTTACGAAAATACTTCGCTGGTTATGATCAGAAAAAAAGACGAATATTCTCTTTACCCAGAAGAAACGATGTTGCCCTTTTCGATGAGTTTCCAAAACATTTAAGAAGGAGAATTCCCTACGCCATATCCCTACCCATAACCCTTCGCAGTGGTAGGGACATGACGATAGCCTCCTTTCGTGACCTTGTCTACGCTTCGCTGCGTTTGGGCAACCCGCAGCCCAAACACTGTCCCGTGATCCTCCGCCAGCGAACGACCGTCGTTGCAGGCCGTGCGTCAATACTGGGTCGTGGCTTGCGACAGCAGCAGCGGGAGCAACAAGGAGACTGTCGAAGGGATGGCGGTCGGTGTGTAACGCAGCGGATGGTGGCGCTTGGGGATGGGGCGAGGAGGGGTCGCAAAGGTATTTGGGGAGACGGATGGGGTAGTGGCCACTAATTGTGGTGGTCCGCGATGCAAGCTCCCGAGGGCGCTCGCCGCGGAGAGAGCAGCAGCATCAGCGATGTATAGCTCCATGACGTAGGAGGGATGTGTCACACGAACGACGAACTATCGAGGTCATGAAGTAGGGGGAATTCCTGGAGTGCGTCGTAAACAACCAACTTATGAAATTTGGAGGGAGCACTCTTCAAATAAGACTTCCATAAAAATTAGAAATTCAAAAAATATATTTTAGGTGCAGATATAAAGCTTTAAAATTTGCAATTTTTGAAATTTTAAAGTTTGATAGCGATCCTTAAAATATTTTTTATCTCAATTTATTATTTTAACACATAAAACAGGAGGATGCCTGTGCAATTTTCAAAAGTTCATGTTTCAAGAACCACCTTAATGAACACCCGTTTCGGTTATTTCAGACCGGCTCCTAAAGCCATCATATTCCACATTCATAATTTGTGTGTGGTTGTGCTGCATTTTCGTAGTGTATTTTGGCTTTATTTTGATAAATTAAACAAATTAAAGTAAACAAAAGCAATAATTCTGGAACTCGAATTTGTTTACAGTTTAGTACCTCCAAGGAATCAAGAGAACAATAAATTTTGTTTACAACCTCTCTCCGTTTGCATGCAACCTGTACAAACATGAACAGCCATCTAATTATTTAATTGCTGCTGATACATATACCTAAATCACTATTCAACCACTACTTCACGACGCTTAATCAGCAATTTCCCGATTTTTATTCTCTTCCCTTAAATTAGCTCAAAAACGTAATAATTCCCTCTCTTACCCCATTTCTTTAGCCAACTCGCTTCATATTTTCTCCGAACAATGTCACTGTATCAAATATTTAATTCGATCTCCAACTTTTTATGATAACTTCAATCAACTTCAAGTTTGGTAAATTGTCTGTAATCTTATTTCAATTATTTCCTTCGTTTAAATTATATCTTTCATATTGAACGTTTGACATTATTTTATTTTACACATTGAAAATATATATTTTCTCGTGATTTTCGAATTTATTTAATAATCGTATTTATTATTTATTGTCTCTAATTTATACTACGTAATTCAGTTTACTTCTTATATAATCAATGCTTTGATATAGTACACTGGTGGTGTTTATTTAAAAAGTAATGCATTTAAATCTGCGCATTCACAATTTATAATAATTTATTGATAAATTATTTACATTTTATTTAACCGGTTTAACGAATCTACAACAACGTACCTGTCGAGAGCAAAAATAAAAATGAAAACTTTTCCATTTCTTGTACAAAATCAACTGAGACTGTGAATTAATTAAAATTAAAACATTTTGGGTTAATTCATTGAGCTTGAGCAATTTCGTATCTGCTGCTTGACGATTAATATTCGATCGAAATAAGTGTCAATAAATAACCGGAACACAAGTTTTTCATTTAAAAATAAAAATTGAAAGGAATGTTTTATCTGAAAATAAATAACAGACTGGTCGATGCTAAACGCAATGAGTTATTGAAGCCGTCGTGTCGCCGAGGATCGTGCTTCGCCGTTTGAGATCCTTCCGACAAGTAATACCATCTGATGTTTGTACAAAGCGTTTGATGAAGATGATGAAGGGCGAGCAAAGGTATTTGGAGAGACGAATGGCGTAGATGGCGCTAATTGTGGTGCCGTACAGTGGCCCTCAAGGGCTGGGCCGCATCGCCATTGGGTCGACCGGCGCGGCGGACGGACGACCGGCAGCTGCCGGTGAGCGGATAGCGGTAAGGGGCGGGCAGACACGGAGCGGGGCTGCCAGTCGGTCGATGTGCAGGACCAGTAGCGCTGCGAGGGACGCATAAAAAGCGATGTTACAAACTTGAATGGTGATTTCGGAATATGCGATAAGCATTACCTGGCTATCGATAATTAACTGAAACTGATCATAAAGGGAATATAACCATTTTCACATTGCAGAAAATTTCAAGACTGAGGTAAAATATTCACTACAGCTCTTAAATTAATTTTACTTTCTATTCGGTCTTTTAAACACAATTTTCTTTGTTTTTGCTCACTGATTGCGTGATGGCACACTAATTAGATGGAAGGCAGGTAATGGTGTACAAATATTTTGTTTTCCCCTTATTTTATGAGTTATATCCTCGATGCTTTTTAAGTTTTGTATCCGGAATCTCCAGGAAATATTAAAAGAATAAATGGAAAATGTATTCTTTTAATTATTTTTTGTCACGAATTTGTATTTATATACCTATCTCTTCACAATCAAATAATGCGTATGTTGTTTTCGTTAAAACAAATCCCGAGATTTTTCATAGGTGGTCTTGTCCTTGTAGTAAATTTTTCTCTAAATTTGTGGTTTTGTCAAAAAAAGAAAAAGAAAAAAAAAGAGAATGTATCAAAACGTTTAACATATTTTTCGTCATTGAAGGCCGAGAAAATTTAATTTTATTGTGTGCAGCATTATTTAAAACGAAACTAACCATGGCTTTTATTAACATTGAGACAAAACTAGCTCCGACTTCGAAAAAAATATTGGTAGTGCCTCAGGGTCCGTAGTTCGAAGGACCTATGTAAACGTACTTAGCTCCTCACCCTTGCCGGTTTTCTCGGTTTTATTACTTACTCGCTTTATCAATTTTGTAATAACTGAATGATTATTATAGGACTATCTTTTCTTAGTAATGTAATATCCTGTTGATACTCTTATACCTTATAATTACATCCTTGCTTTGACAGCAGTACAGCTGCTTTTCCATTTGATTTTGTCGCATTATGTGAAAAATAGTATTGTACTTCAATTGAGTGAGAAATATATTTTTTAAACACCAATACTGAAAGTCAAAGATTTTTACTGTGAGGACCGTTAATTGAGTACTAGGAATAATCTCTGCCGGATAAGCAAACTCTCTGGTGCAAAAATAATAATTACGTTTCCAGGCTAGGTCAGCGTTCTTCCGAGTATCACACATGAAGCCCACTGCTACAAAAACGGACCGACACATAAGTAATGACCAAAGTATCTTGTACGAGATTGATGTTTGTAGAAATGACAAAATACCGCATAACTATACCATGTGAAATTGTGTAAAATTCCTCATTACTGATTGGTGAGGTAAGCCTTGTAAGAGAGTGCAATAACGGAATTTATTAATTTTATTACTTATAAAATATACATTGAGAGTTTAAGAATTCGGTTCACACTTTGCTTTGATAACATTGGAGAGACCGGAGCTCATCCAATCCTTTTGTAGTCATTACTTAGAAGTTTATTTACACACGTGTTTGGCTAATTTTATAAGCACTAATCTTGTGAATTTTATAAACGTTTACCTTTCCCATTATTGAAAATTGTGCGAAGACTTATACAATCGTTTATTATATAAAATGTGGCTTTTGCTAATTGTTTTAAAGTGTAGGTATCGCATTATTAAGAACGTAATAAAGTTGCTGTGCGTTTGCTGTTAAGGTTTATAGCTCTTATTTTTGATACTATTTATAGTTTGAGATACAACCTTAGCAGATATAATTTCTTATCCACGGAAATAATTCATAATACTCAAGTAAACTAATCGAAAATATATTACGACCCATTCTATTCGAAACATTTCATTTTTAACTACTCGAAGAAATTTTATGTGGCATTCTCTACCGGAATATGTTCAGTTTATAAACTTTACCATTAATTATTTAAAAAAATAATTGCATGACTATCGTATAAGCACTTGGAAGGGGAGGATTATTACATTCTTCGACAAGAGACTATCCCAACATTAATAACTAAACCTTTTAAATTTTTGAGCGATATTTGGGTTAAAACTAGGATTAAGAACTCACCCTATAGTGGTTGTATAATATAACTCTACAGCGAAACGAAAATTAGAACCAAATTGAAGAACTGAATTTGGTTTCCTTTGGAATAGAACCGTTTTTTGGACACTACATTCTTACATTATTTTCTTTCAGTAATCCACATCCGAAGTCTAAAAAATTCAAACTGTTCAAAAATATACTCGTACATAATATCTTTAAATAAATAATAATTTGAAGTTCTTTAAAAAGTCCGCTCAGATTGTTTAAGCATTTTTTTAAATTATCGTTTAGGAAATATATATTGAATTATCATTCCTTCGTGTTATTTGCAGTGGTTTTTAATCCCCCGAAGAAACGTCTATGAAAATGTCTGGACGATTGATTTGAACCATTAGGTAACATGAGAATTGTCCTTGAAGTAGTTTTCTCCACAATTATTCCCTACATTATTCAGAAGTATCATAATTGGAAGGTAGACATATGCATAAACATAATACTGGCTACGTCTTTCATCAATTAGTTCATAAGCAGAAGAAACGATTAAAAAATAAGTGAGAAAATACCTACTGATCTGTTTCAAAAACTTTCCCTTATGTGGCTATATTTTCCTAATATATTTCTCCAGAGTACAGATAATTGTTATCAATAATTTAAAACCCAAATTCAATAGTTTACCAACTTCCATAAAATTCGAAAAATTTTGAATAGAAAAAATAATAATAAAAAATAAAATCCAAATATTGAGATGAGACTTTAGAAATATAAACGTAGGCTTACGCAGCTGGAGCCAGTATGAACTTGTCTGTCCGGGAAAAACCGCGTCTTAGTTTGATACAACTACTAAGTAGTTAGTTGTTGTATCTACTAAGACGCAGTTTGTCCCGGACAGACAAGTTCAGACTTTAGAAATGTTTTCAAAACAACGGTAATAACAAACCACAATAACTACTACAAATCAATGGCAATTTCACAACACTAATGAATTTACTTCTCCACATTTTGTGAGCAAACCGATCTTACGTCCCCGCTGGTCAGGTTAATTATCCAGTGGCTTCTGCATGATAGCATCCGGTGAGGTAGAGAGAATCAAATTAATTCAATAGCCCTCTCGCATTACACGCTCAGGCTGCTCGTGATCCATAATAGGCCCCAAAGCTAGTGAAGCATGAACACGTTAAACAAACAGACCGGAGAGTTGAATCTTCATATCGGAAAGCGAGGCAGATATGGATGAGGGAACTCGTCCGCAATTGTAGAGCAGATATAGAAGTCGAATTCTCTTGAACCTGTAAACGTTTATTTTTCCTCCAATGTAAAACCATTATGAAAATGAAGATCATGTAATTTAAATAATAAATATTGTGTTTTGTTTCCAACAAAGTGACTGCCTTTATACAGTATCGTTTCTACAATCTTGCTTAATATAGACATATATTATTTATAATGCACAATATGAGATAAAAGTGTGATCTGACGGGACAAAGCAGAAGCGTTGACGTAGAAAGAAAAGGATTATAGGAATTTTTCGCTACTTATGGTCAAGTAAGAGTGGAGGAAATAGAATTAAAAATTTTCGTTGATATATCAAATGAAAGTTTGTTAAACATCGGAAAAGTAAATTTTGACTAAAAGTAGCTTAGTATAAGAAACGTTAGAAACTTCTATTTTAAAGGGGTGATGTAGGGTATTATTTCAAATTTTCCCTTAATCTCAGGAATTAAGGTAGTTTGTATGCAAATGATCTGTGTATGTAAGTGGATTTTTGTATATAAATATGGTATTTTAGTCTACGCGAAATTATAATGGAGGGTTAACCGTGTCATAACGCCAAAAACTACTCTGCCATGCGAAGCCGAATAAGGTTGTTTACTGTAGTTATGTGCATGACTAGCAGGGACGATCTGCTGAAGACTTATCCTTCATGTTAAAGTGAAAACCTACATGTCAATTTTATCTTAATGTTTCGTAGTGTAATACTAGAAAATGAAGATTTAATAGAATATTTGTATATTAATTGCAGGAGTGATATTCTTTCGTAACCAAGTTAAATACATAATCATATTATACATTTTAATATAATTTATCTTGAAGGAAAAATTACGATGGAGGTAAAAATTTGTTACGATTAACAGTGGATTAGAAGGGATTGTGTTCTTTCCTTGTAATTTGTTGTGTGGGTATTGAGAACACACTCTTGGAAACTTCATTTTCTGGGTTTCCTTCTCTCTCCTGAAATTTATATCATACATGTCCGTCTGATATAGATGGATCAACTTCTTGTTACATACCTTCCTAGTCAATACCTCGCGAATACTATGCTAGGGCTTACACCCTTAAGTCTGAAGATGAACTTTTAATTTTCCATCGCATTTACTGGTTTATTGTTAGTAAAAGTTAACCTTCTTAGAACATATGCTATTTATTAGATAAGAGTAATGTTGTCTTTCAACTTGTTAAATTAGTTGGCAGTGCCCTTATTTATGACATGTATTAATGACGCACAAACTCTTTAATCGTTCGTACTTTCACATTACGTTTCGGGGATGTATGTTCCCCCTCTTCAGATGTATTCTTCCTTTTCTTCTCAAAATTGTACAAAATCCTTATTGTAAATTACTTGGTGCACTTTATATTTTCTACAAAAAATATAGAAATTATCTAGTATGTCTCATCACTAATCTCCAGTACAATTGTTACAAATATTTAACTTAAATATGTGAGAAAGTACAAACCTGAACGCTCTTATGATGCACGCGTATACTGATTAAAAGTTATGTTGAAGTTATTAAAATTATCTCTTGCTATTTTTGTTGCATGTTCGTCTAGTTGTGGGTCATGCGGTTGTAGCCTGTTGTGCGGCATTCGGTGCTATCCTCCAGCTCTGATCCACCGTACTGAGGCCTATCAGCACTGTGCGGTTGAGGTTTGTACTTTCTTACATACTTAAGTTAAATATTTGTAACAATTGTACTGGAGATTAGTGATGAGACATACTAGATAATTTCTATATTTTTTGTAGAAAATATAAAGTGCACCATGTAATTCACAATAAGGATTTTGTACAATTTTGAGAAGAAAAGGAAGAATACATCTGAAGAGGGGGAACATACATCCCCGAAACGTAATGTGAAAGTACGAACGATTAAAGAGTTTGTGCGTCATTAATACATGTCATAAATAAGGGCACTGCCAACTAATTTAACATATGCTATTTCATAAACGACGACAAAGCTTACCATGTGACGTTTCCTGCAAATCAATTCCTATTTGCCAAATTTTATGATTAACCCAGTAGTTTAGCAAACAAAATAACTACACTTTTAAATTTATAATATTAATAAAGATTCATAGTAATTTGAGAGATAAATAATCATCATATGTAATGATATTGATTCAAGAATTTATTGAGATCTCTTATGAAGCAAGTCCTCCTCTGTTTGCTGTCAAAAAGTTTAAAAGTGGCAGTTTGTTAATACCCCGACTTTATTTAAAGAAGCTTGTTTTCTTAACATTACAGAACAATTATCTAAACTATTCTACACTTCAGTAGATTCCATTGATTTGTTTATCAATTTGATTCAATTGTTACCATGGCAACCAACAGTAAGCAAACTATTTTTGTAATTCAAATCGAATCGCTTAGCGCCGATTCACGCTACGCGACTGGTCTCAGCGACACGTCTTGGCGATTCGTCGCTGAATCGTTTCACACTTGGACAAGTTTTCGGAGACACGAAGCTTATATTGTGATTATTTCGATGTCACTGCATTGCACAGGAAATTTGAATTGGTGCGGCGGCAATCACATCCGATCTGAAGGGAACCAATGGACATACTCCAGTTCAGAAATATCATAAGTCGATATCGCGCACTCTGCTTACTTGTCTACTCATTTTTCATTTTATCCCGGTGACATATCGCTCTATGGGTGACTCGAGAGACCAGTCACACAAACAGCAGACTCGAATCGCTGAGTATAAAGACAATTTAATACCATGTTGAACTAAAAGAAGCAACCTGTCGCCGAGACCAGTCGCCTAGTGTGAAACGCCACTTGTGAACATAGGTCCTAGGTCCGGGTGGAAACGGTGCACAGTTGTGGAAGGTGAACGAGTGGTGAAGTGGTTAATACCTCTGCGATCAATGCAGGAGTCACGGATTCGATTCCTGACTCGTCTCCATTTTCATGTGACCGAAAGTTGACACATATTTTGTCCAAGTGTAGGTATACGGAAGAAATATATACATATTTGCCTGATATTATTTGAGAAAAGTAGGTTCATATTTATTTATATAAAGTAATACGGATGACAAATATTCTGAAAGAGCAGTATTTTATTTTCTATTCAATGTGAATTTTTCACACGCGATAAAAGAGTAGCGTACAGAATATTGTGTTGTAAAATCATTTCAAAACTAGAAAAAATAACTAAAATTCCAAAAATATCGTATTCTTATCATTTTTAAGCATTTTCCTCTCTTTGTTCCTTCTAATTTGTGGTATACAGGATTTCTTTCCAAAACAATTTCTTTTTCATTCTTTGTCTCTTCTAACACATTTCCAAATATTTTAGGTACCCACGAAAGAAAAATTCCTGAACTAGTTTAAGGAAAGATTTGCAAACCTTATATTGGAATATTGATCATGGTATCTAATAATAATAATAAATTTATTGTCAAAAAACAGTACAAACTGCGTATGACCACGTGGAGGAAAAAAAACTAATTTACTCTCCGGAAGCAAGCAAGGGGCCATCCCATCAATTCCGATCAAGGGCCCTAAGGCAGAGGCGGATTCAAAAATTTCAGCAAAAGTTCCTAGATAAGATAAAAAGTTGGCTGCAAGTAATAATACATATATTATGTCAATATGTTTGTAATTTAACGCAAATATGTTTGTAAATTTACATGTACAAGTTATTATCGAACTATAGATTATTCTGAGTATAGTGTTTAAAAATCATAAGAATTGAAATAACATTAAATTCACGATTTATTGTTACAATAAACACGACCCTAGACAGCCTAGAGAACCTGTATGATAAATCCGCCTCTACAAGAAGGAAAAACGGAGAAAAACCCGGGCCAGGATGGGAATGGTGCATTTCCACCAGAAGCTAATAATATTATCTAATACTATCAATAGATCTAAAAAACCTAAGTACGTCAATCTGCCATTAGAGATCTCTATTCTCACTCAGACATTTCATGATGATAGAAAGTATGTAAATACCCCTTCATTACATGGAAAATCGTCACAAAAATTCTGAACGTCAATTTTGTAAATTGAATGTAACATTCAATTAATTCTTTAATTTGTGTCAAATTCTTTAATTTGCACACGAACAATTCAGTAATAATTTGCGCGGGTGTGTTTTCCCTCGAGTTAACAGGGAAAACCCCGTAGGTACTAGATCAAGCATCACTCTCTCTTCAGACTTCGTCAAGTCAACATCGGGCCATAACTGTGTTTGTCATGAACATTTTGTGAATCGTTTTGTGCGTGAGATAAAACTATACATTTCATTCAACCATGTGATGCGATCATCTGGAACTGTAGTGAATACGATTTTATTGTGATAATGGAAACAGTTTGATCATATAAACTTTAAATACTATTGATAGATCCATACACCGTCGATGCCNGCTGTACGCCAACTGAGCGTCTTCATATGCTACAAGAACGTAACTATGAGCTCAGATACCTTTGATTGGTCAGTGAAAATCTAACGAACAGTATGATCTTTCATGATCAATTTAACCTGCCTTCATTGACGAATTCAATAACATTTAACTGAACATTGTTGTACATAATCATGCCTCTTTTATCTTTGAATTAAAGTCATGTGTTTAGCTGTAAGTTTTAGTATTAGATATTATATTTGTACGTCCATTGATTGATTGTTTTGATACAAAATCATGGTAATACATGTGATTCTCCAATTTAAAATCATTTAATTATTAAAATCAAGATATCTTCCACTCCCTTAGCTACCAGAGTGTTTTTGGGGTACGGTTCATGATCCACTAAATAAGAAATATAAAACTAAGAGTACCGGAATCATTTTCTTTTTATAATTTTCCTCTGCCATTGTATTTATTTTGTATAATATTGGGAACATCAAAAATTATTTTCTTTCTCTCAATGATCCTCTGTTTTCGAGACGATTAGAATCTATAACGTCTGCAAGTAAATCGTAATATACGTCAGTGGAAAAGTAAGTGTCACTGTCAACTTAATATACTTTTGTAACATATTTTTGCATATTTTTTTATCTTGAAACAAAAATTTTTTTAGTACTTAAAAGAAATATTTTCGACCACGATAGAAAATATTTCTACAAAAATGAATATCATGCTTTTATAATGCGCTGTGTTCGTTTTTATTGCTTTCGCTATCTCTCACAATACCCGTTTACTCTCCCTCTCCTCGTTTCCGCTACCTGATGAATGCATAATGACGACGAAGTATGAATGAGTGAGGACAGTGAAGGTGCTGCAGGGCGTAGACCACTAATTGCGGAGGTCACACGCCGTCCCGGGGGCATCGGTGCTGCGCACTGCACAGCCATTGGGGCGACGCGAGGGCCAAGCTGCAACGACCGCTCCAGCTATACGCGCTGATGATCCATAGGGCTTTGCATAAATGCTGCCAAGCGATGGATGATTTACGCGGGTGGGAGACAGCAGAGAGCAATCATGGTTTTGTAATGACCGGGCTCGTTTCGATTTCGCCCCCGGTGACAACAATTAGAAAGGACGGATATTTATTTATAGTCTATGTGGGAGCAAACACAATAGCTTCTTCTTTTGTAATTCAGTGCAATATGCCAGGAAAGTACTTTAATCAATCAAAATACCTTGTCATGTACATTAGTTTCACAAGACGGAATTTTCAAAGTGACTAAACGTGTCGCGTTATCACTTGATGCCACAAAAATTTCTGCGATACGTACAGACACAGACGACAAAAATTTGATATTCCTCGATGGAAACAAAAATATTCAAATGATTCTGTATCAAGGACATATTAATATTAATAAAAAAAGTGAAACAAGACTTTTTTTCTCGTTAGAATTTGGAAAATTGCTTTGTCTTTGGTCGGGGCATTTAATTTCGGTTACCGAATCCAGTTATTTAGGCGCTAAAGTAAGAAATGGACAATTGTGCGTTTTACATGACACACTTTTCTTACGTATTTGCTTGTAAGATGAAATTTCAAGTAAATCTACAATTTTAATTATAATTCTTAATTTCAAACGTGATTTCATTAGTATATCTTATGTAATTTCTTGTAGATGACGGTCATTCTATCCAAAACATGTTATGAAACAAATAAATTGGTTACCGCGGCAAGACGTGAAAATTTCATTAATGTATTTACAAATGGTAACTACAACTTATCTCCTTCATAATTGTTGAAGTTATCAAACATGTTAATACTATGGCTAATGTACAAAAATTTCAATAAAAATAAAATTATAAATGATCATCAGAGGATTAAGATCCACGGAATAATTAGGAGACATCGTCAAAGGTTTGACAATGTGGTAAAACAACAAGTGCATAATCCAATAAGTCACATCGAGAATACAACAACAAGACGTGCCTACTCAAATAAGTCATCTTTTAAATTCCTTTACTAAACCCGGACTAAGTAATTTGGTTTGACCACATCAGAAAATGTGGTGACATTATTCCATAATATGCGAGATTCAGTACTCAAGAACACTCGTAAATTTATCTAGTTAAAAATCTTCTCTTGAGAATTGTCACTATGTTTGGAATATATAATTCATGAGAAGACTTCTAGTTGTGTATATTCGTCATAAAGGGCACGAAAATAAGATAATGAATGCCTTTACACTATTACAAATCGTTTTTCAAGATGAGAGGGGTGGTCTGACCTGGCTACATCGATTGTCATACCAATGAGAATCAGAGTTAAATCAGATGGATTTTATTATTTATCAGCCTGTCATTTTTTGTTAGATTTTACAGATGTAAAAGATTTTTTTATTTATAAGAAAATCGCTCTCTTCGAATGATGTACGAAATGATCAATCCTATGACATTAACGATTACCTCAAAATGGTTGTTTGGTCTTTCAATCAAAACATTTCAAACTATCTGGTAATTAATGATAGAGTTCAAATCATGGGAATTCCCGGTACATGTTAGATACGAATTATATTTATCGCCCACGCGCGCACTTTACTACGTATAATTAGGAGGCGTTTGAATAACGGAAAAAATGCGAATATATTTATGCAACTGTCATTCACATAATTATGAGTGAATATATACATGGGTAATCTAAAATAAAAGATGTATTCTAAAAAATCCTGACATTTGCCTTTGTTGTTCCGTCTTTACATTAAAATCTGTAATTCTAATAAAGAGTAAAAATTTATTGTCAAGAAAGTGATGAAAATTGAAATTTTCTGTGGATATGAAAGATACGTTTGGTAAAAGTAGTAATTTTTTATATTTTTATTTACATCAAAATTTACCAAACAAAAGCTCTCTAAATAGTACAGAAATTGGATATATATCTGCATAAATGTTTTTCAGTATAATTCGTTTATGAATGAGTAGATGTCTCGTCACGCGAGTTTTTAACATTCGTTTCAATCTTGAAAGAAAATGGTTAAACATTTTTACTGTTAGACATTACCTTCAAAAGCAGCTTTATTCCTTATATGGTTCTTTCTCTCTTTGGTAACACCCCTACTGCCAACTTTTGATTTTTGAGCCAACACACGTGTCACTACATACGAGTTTGATTTCATTCGAACCCCGAGAATATTGGTTTTAGGAGGAATGCGTTGTATACCAGATTTTCACTGAAACACAAGAATATAGGTTGCGAAGGTTAATTCCGCGTGGGGCGGTTCAAGTTTTCCTCAAGATCACTGAACTTGCGTCATAAATACAACAGTAATTTGACAGGTTGAAGTTAACTTTTCTCATTTATTGAATTAACAGATATGTTTGTCTCATGTTGGATTAACCTGTTTGCTCGGTATGTAAACTGAATTCAGTTCGTAAAAGGAATTTTGATAACGGTTTGGGTTTATTTGTCACATAGTCACATTGACTAAAGGAATTTTTAAGCTTGAAAGTGCTGGCTATATAACTTTGAAAAGAAATTAGCAAAGTTAAATTTATCTTGTAGCTAATTACAAAATTAAGTTATCTATTCTAAATTTTGATTTTTCGAAATAATTTTTGTTAAGAAAATATTGTGTAAAATATTCAATATATTGTTTTCATTCCTTCTTACATGTAAATAAAATATAATATTCTTAAGACATGGTATTAATATGAAACAAAGTTTTAAAGTGATTGGTGACTCGAATCAAAAGAAGAATGCCATCCCTGTTATTGGAAGAAAGCTGAAAATGCAACCAGTCAATATATTTATCGTTAATGGTCAATTGCTGAGAGGTACCTGATTTTTTGGATCTATTTTAAATCCCTATTTAAATCCCTTTAAATTTATGTATGACATAAATTAATTACCTTGAAGTCAGGCGTAACCACTGATTTTACAAACCCACCTCTCCGGAATTTGTGGTACAAATCATGTATTTTGATACGGAATTGCTAAAACCCAGATCTGCTAAAAATGGTTCCAATGATGAGACATTTAAGTTGTCCTATCTTTAAACCCAAGAAATATAATATCCTAGGAAAAACGAAAAACTAATTACTAGAAAAAGAACCGAAAAAAAGAAAGAAAAAAGGCTAGCACATTCAGACGTAACAAACTAGTAAGAACAGAGTATGCATAATAAACTTACGTGTGGTCTAATTAAAACATCAATTAAAATATATACTGTACTGAGTAATTAATTCATTACTTTTAATCAATTGTTATACTGAAAATTATTAAAAGAATAGGATCATAAATAAATTTCACACCCGAGTAGGTAGGGTTTCGAAGGGACGCAAGCTCTCCGGAAACAAGCAAGGGACCATCCCATCAATTCCGATCAAGGGCCCTAAGGCAGAGGAGAATTCAAAAATTTAAGCAAAAATTCCTAGATAAGATAAGTTAGCCGCGAGTTATAATACTAATAGAATGTCAATATGTTTGTAATTTAACGCAAAAATTTACATGTACAAATTATTATCAAACTAGAGATTATTCTGAGTATAGCGTTTAAGAATTGAAATAACATTAAATTCACGATTTATTGTTACAATAAACAGGTCTCTAGAAAAAAAAGCCTAGAGAACCTGTATAAGAAATCAGCCTCTACCCGAAGGAAAACCGGAGCAAAACCCGGGCCAGAATGGGGCTACAGAATTAATGTACACAACCGTGCAAATTTGAGTACACATCAAACTAAATTAGAAATGAGCCAATCATGCAAGAAAATAGTTTTTGAAATTGTTATAAGTTATTTAAAAAGTATTACAGCAAAGGCGTAATAAAGTTCTCAGTCTCTGGTTTCTTTAAGCCAAACGCTCGTTTGGCTGAAGTTATTCGAGAACTGGAGACTTACACTAAAAAACACACAGAGCGGGACACAATAATAATCTTAGGTGTGCAGAACGATATTAACTTGGGTGGTCATATTAACGCGTCTGAACATCTACAAAAACTAAAAATGGCCTCATTGCACACGAACATAGTGCTCTCTAGCCTGCCTCCACGCTTCAACGTTCCACAAATAAACCACGAAATTAACCTGGAAAACATCTCCCTAAAACATCACCTGGCAGACACAAAAATCACATTTTTTGATTTGCAACCACACCTGAATGCCAAGGACTTTACCCAACACGGTTTACACCTGAGACCGTCTGGAAAACAGCACTTCGATTGTCTTCTAGCTTCACATCTGACCTCACATCATCCACCTGCCCCACTACCCACTCCTACATCTCCTCCTGCACCTACCTCATCTCCTCCTTCTGCTCCTACCTCATCACCATCTCCTCTTCCTATCTCGACAACCATTTCTTCTCCTCTCCCCGTTATTTCACCTACTGCTTCCTCATCTCGCACGTCCTCATCTATTCTTCCTGCCGCCCCCATACACAGTTACAACTTGCGCTCAGGAGTACGATGTGGTACTC
>NNCF01126463.1:79395-142669 GCA_002313205.1 Laupala kohalensis
TCGGTGTTTTGGCAATTGTAAACATCTTTCCATGTTTCTTCACGCAAATAATTTACGAATATGGATTTATTTATGTCTTTAAACTCTCTTGTAAATTTGTAAAGGATTTTAAGCGGTTTCAGTTTATTATTAATAGTCAATACTTGAGCAAGGTGATCACTATATACGGCGATAAACACTTCAGAGAGATACGAGATTCCATTGTTGACTATAATTTGATCTAGCAATGTTTGAGATGAGCCGGAGAGGCNGTACTGTTTTTTGACAATACATTTATTATTATTATAATTATAGTAACTTACTTCTTACCCCTCTGCACATTATCAGGTGGCGCGAATGTCGTAACTAGAGTATTCATTGTATTAGGATCATCCGAACTATTCTGAATCCGAATAGGCTACAGTCCCAATTCGCTCAGATTTGAGACCCTTTTTCCTGAAGCCTTCCATTTTCCTTGCACGACAACTGCTCTCTCTATCTTTATATTCAGTAGTGCTTTGGTATTCTGCCCATCTATTTGATAAAAGTTACTCTAGGAGTAAGTGATGAGGTTAGAGAGGGACAAATGGTCTTAAATGCTTCATTTGTGACGTGACCTTGTCTGAAATCACTGTGGTGAGCTACGGAATCTCGAGAGTTCCAAAGCGGGCCCCAAGAAAAGAAGGGTTGAGGAAGTTTTCAAAACACTGTTCTCGCAGGGATTTTCATTAGTTCATTCTCTCGACGGATGCACAAAAGATACCAAGGCAACGAACAACACTGTGACGATAACAGTAACGTGACATATTGACGTACTGTTTGAGTTTTAAAATATGGCTTGCTTTTTGCGGAAGATGCAACATTTAAAGATATGAATGAAAATCTCTCTCTTTGCATGTCTGAGTAAGTACAATTTCTGACGAAATTTAATGGTCTTTCTTTCAGAAATGGGATTTTGAAGCTCATAAATGGTCGTGGAAAAACTAGGAACGTATCAATCTTTGGCGCGGATGCCAACAAAATGTTTATATGCAGTAAATATTCTACCACTATTAACGTCCATTATCTAATCTAATTAAATATTGTTGTGAAGATAGACATCATTGATATACTAAATGCTATGATGAGAATACAGGGTATTACTCTCAAACGTGCAACTTGTACCATTAGAAATACCTTTTAAAACTTCGAATCATACTTTAAAATCGATCAAGTGGGGGATTATGAACTGGAAAGAAAAAGCATGGGAGTAATATATATATATATATNTATATATATATATATATAGTGTCCAAAAACCTTTATTATAAAACAGTTCTGGGTCGATTGAATCAAAAGTAACTAGGTAAAAACTAATTAATTGTGACAAAAGTTAATTAATATTAAATGAGAAAATAACAAAATTTTAAAAATTCTATCATTTTATCTCTACATAAAATCATACATATTATATCAGTTTATCTCTGCATTAAATTAAGGTTTATTTTTTAGTAATAATCACTATTGTTTAAGAAAATATTTCAATAGTAGAATGATAGAATAAGAAAATACTGTGGCAAGATTTGGAAGTACACATCTCAGCCCAAATCTTGTTTCGAATTACTCTTGAATGAGATACTTTAAATAAATCATAGAATTTTTGTTGTTGCACAATATTGTAACAGCCAATACTTCTATGAAACTCACCAAATAAACGCTATTATATCTCCGTTTTGTGCACCAACTCTTCTATAAATTCGTATAACAAAATGTGTCCACCCGCTAACAACTATTAAACTAGATAACTTGAAATATAATTCTGGAATATTGCTCTCAAGAATAGAAAACAATTAAGCCAGCGTTTGCCGTATTACATAAGCCCTATTTTCTCGCCCTAATTCTGTGACGTATTGTGATATTTTTGTTACCGGCCACCCCCTGGGCTCTTAATTACCCCTCGGCGTCTCCACCCTAATTGTTACATACTGCTTGACTATTCAAGTGCTCGCTACTAACTGAATATCTCCGGGCTCTTAATTAGCCCAAATAAAGGTTTGCTTTATTTATTTATTTACTGGACTACTCTCTTGGCCTGTGACGTAACATCCACAATTACAAGAGACCGGTTCGACTAGGTTAGAAATAAGCTAGGATCATTTTCCCTACTGAGAAGAATTATTACATTAAGGAAAATTATAGAAACCATTAAATTAAACTCTATTTATTCTAGCCATTAAGGTACCACTGGCGACAGCTGTTACCGATACCCATAAAGATACACCGTACAAACAAACAAAGATTCACAAATGAAATGATCAAGAGCATCTAGCTGACACTCAAGATATACCGTACAACAAAACAAAAGTCCCAAGCACACTGATCAAAGTACCAAATTGACGAAGCACGTACAGTCGTAGGTGCTATTGAGTGTGGATCTTACCCCACACTGACGAGCTATTCACTTCGCTACCTCCTCGTTCCGGTCAAAAATGGTCGTCCTGGGGGGGGGGAGCCAATCAAATGAATCTTATATTTAGANCCATTTTCATTGGCCGATCAGAACCGTCGTCGGAACGTCACCGAAAGAACGACGCTGACGGCGTCGTTCTCACGGCCTTCAAAGCGCTGACCCACTGTCGGTGGAAGTAAGGATTCAGGTTCCCTGCTTGCTACAGTGGGACGGAAGTTGCTGTCATTTACTTTCAAATAAAAGTAATCATGACTGCATATAATAAAAGAAAGAAGAAAAATAATAAAATTGACAGCACCACGAATTTCTAGATGGGGACCGTAACATTTTAAATACAAAATCCCACAGATTTGGTGTCATTACAGTTTCAGTGATATCGTTGCGTCGTAGACACAAACGAGTGCACCTAAAAGGTATCATTAAATTAAATTTATTTTAAGGTTTATTAAATTTATAACAAATTCATAAATTTGTCAGAAATAGCTATATAAAATATAGACATTATTTAAATAGTGAAATAGAAAGAGATAATATTATGTGTTAGCAATAAAGAAGATTAAGTTCTTTTAAAACAGAAATAAACACCAAATCTTTAATAATATAACATTTCTCCTTTTGAAGCTTNTATTTTTTAAATAGTGAAATAGAAAGAGATAATATTTGTGTTAGCAATAAAGAAGATTAAGTTCTTTTAAAACAGAAATAAACACCAAATCTTTAATAATATAACATTTCTCCTTTTGAAGCTTGAAAATATGTTTCCCTATACAATACAGGAACTACTAACTTTGTTGAGAAATGGCAGTAAAAGATCTTGTGAGGACGAAAGAAGTTTCAGTCGAAGAGTATGTCCCAAGATTTCAATCTTTGGTGAGGATTAGTGTTTCTGTTGTATACTACGAATGGGACAACATTGATTGTCAGATGAATACTAAATGACTTTCAGTGAATGTGTCTTTCACACGCTGCTATGGTTCGATACATTGTGAAGTTTCTTTACAAAGGAACGAATCATGTTGTTTTCTCATTTTTGTTTTCTCAAGACAAAACCCGAAATCGTTTTTAGAGTAGACATGCACTACGAAATATATACTGGTAATACTTATTCATTACTAAGATCGAAAATACTACGGTTTGTTAACTGCAATTTTTCTTTATTTGCAAAACAACCAAAAACCAAATTAAAGGATGAATAAAAACTAACGGATCTTTAATTTTCTGAAATGTATTTAGTACATTAAATTTTAAAATATTCAAAAAGAAAGTGATATATTTCCGTTAATAGTACGTTTTTCCTAGTCTGAATGACTTGTGAAGTTAGTAAAATAATGATTGTGTTTGGCGAAAACTTAAAACTATTGTACATATGGTTTTAAAGTTGGCAAATTGTTCATAACGATAAAAAAATCAACTTGTTCAGCAAAATAAAAATCTTAGCTTCTAAAGTATGAAATATGGTGTAAAACGTGGTATAAAAATATGAAGAATCTAGTGCGTAACATTTCATACGCAAGCAAGGCAAAACTAAATCATAAAATCTANTCTAGTGCGTAACATTTCATACGCAAGCAAGGCAAAACTAAATCATAAAATCTACGAGAGGAGAGGCAATTAGATGCATCGTAAACTGGAAATGAAAAAACTAAAAAAATACCATTAACAAGATTGACAGGAAAAGAACGATTCATGAATGGAAAATCATGACAACAAACACAAATTAGTACGTCGTTCTCGATTTCTTCGTTCTGTGAAATAATCGTATGTGATGGTACAGCTCGCATTCGTATACGCCACCGGAGTATGTGGTAGCTGCAACAGAGAATGGAGCGAGACGCGAGGGTGCCTGCATCAAATGGCAGCGAAGCGCGGTCGGTGAAGTGTTATTTTCTTCAACATGTTTGCTAAGGCGTTGTTCTTTTTTCTCTTTCGCTAGTAACGTCTCGCGAGGCACGGTTGCTAAGGCGTTGTTTTCTTCCGGCGGCGAAGACGCCAACGCTATGAAAGCGGAGTCTCCCTATGCCTGTGGAGAATCTCAATCTGTTGCTGGAGTTCCGCGAGCCCCTATGAACATCTCCCAGTCGGCACATGAACGGGCGTCGAGATTGTGGTCTCGTCGGAAGTTTCTATGCATTTTAGGCGAGGGAACGTGGAAGGAGAGATTCTGTTGCTCTATTCATAAGAGAACCGACTAAAGGCGATTGAGAAAAATGTAGTCTAACTCTCCACGAGTTTCTGTATCCCTGATTTCGTTAATGTTGTTTCATTTTTAAGGGGGATAAACAATGGGACAGAAACAGTCGTTAAAACCCAAATAAGACAGTATTTATTAAGGAAATGATGCTAGAAGAGCACTTTAGTTCAGACAATTCCACGACTTTCTATCACTTTATTTTTTCGTCAAAAAGTTTGTCTTGTGTTCGTTCGAACAAAATTGTTTGAAACGATTTATAAATGAATATGAATTGGAGAAATATCTTTTGTAAAGAAAATCATGAAATTTTCCCGAACCAGAAAGAGGGAAAATCTTAAGCCTCCTAAATAAAGAACCTTTCTATCATATCCAATTTAGAGTATTCGAGTATTAAACTACTAGAGGACAAGCTGAGAAGAAAATGTGTTATAGTCATACAGTACTGGTGATAATACACTATACAACGTACATGCAAATATAATGAGCTGTAATCGTAGACTGATCCATGGACTGTCAATCGTGAATAAATCAACACTGGCAAATATATTTATGTATCACCGGGGTCTTTAATGAGATTTGCATAGTTTTCGAGACGCAGAGATGAATATAGAACGATGTCATTGATTTGATACCTGTACAAATTCAGTCATTTTGAAAATTATTTCTCAGAGTTTAGTTCAGAATATTAATGAGTATTTCAAATGGTATTTATTTTTGAAATATAAACGACAGGAAGTTTAATATTAAAGTGACTGTGATTTGTTTGAAAGAATTACTAATTCTGAAGATGTATGTTGAACAATAGTTGACATGTACATATAGAACTGTTTCCATACCATTTTATTTTCCCAATTATATTTCTGTGAAAGAAATGTTATTAATGTTTCATAATTTATTCTGCTTTTGCTCCGTTTAGTTTTATGAAAATTTTGTTAAATTTCGAACGGATTTTATACTTTTTATTCTTCAATATGACTCATAACTTCATTCAATATGTCTTATTTTTATAACTGAATTAATGAAAGTGTATGTTTCATGTAGTATATATTCCATGTTTCATGTAGTGTATATTTCATGTTTCATGTAGTAGTATTTAATATAACAGTATATCTTCACTTACATATTCCACACCGAAAGTGATGGCTAATACATTAAAATATTTTGTCATCCATTAATAAAACAATTTAGTGCTTCATTGATATTTATGATCATAGGTCGACAGATAGTGTCTATGTTTGCTTAGGAAAGAGACAACATGATAATATTTGGAAGTTTCAAATAAATTTTTATGCATGATAAATTAAAAGGCGTTTCTATGTTGCTCATTGTTTTATTGGTATAAAGCTTTTTCGGCTGCATAGCAGCCATCGTCAGTAACATACACTGAGTATTGAGGAATATTTTTGACGAATGGCGATTTTGGCATTCGCCAAAAATATTCCTCAATACTCAGTGTATGTTACTGACGATGACTGCTATGCAGCCGAAAAACCTTTATACCAATAAAACAATGAGCAACATAGAAACGCCTTTTAATTTATCATGCTTTGATAATGTTGCTAAAGCTCCACAATTACCAAGTAAATTTTTATGTCGTCGATACCGTAACGTGTTTGTTGGAAGCGGTTTTCAATTACTGTTTAGCCTGAGGGAAATTATAAGTCTGGTAACAGTATTCCATATTTCACTATTTTCCTTTTTATTTTTTATTTCAATATGATTTGAAAATAAAACATAACTTTTTTGTTCATGGCAATGTTTACGTCAAGATGTTCACTACTACACACGAAAAAAATAAGTTGGAGAGCTCAGCGTAAAGTTAGCTGTGATAGCTCACGCGTTGTCTGTCTAGCGGACAGACAGTACCATTAGCTGCCACGGCTTACGCCGTAGCTGCCCTAAAAAAGTTTTCGTCTGAACGAGTCACCCCGGATTCGATTCTCGACGGAACCAGAATATTTGTAGCTTTTCACATGAATGTCCCAGTTCATATAGCTGTGACTACTGAAAAGCAAACCTTTCTTCCTCTATCCAGCTCCTCCTAGTATCAATAACTATAACCCCTCCACGTGGGCCAAGTTGTTGGTAAACCCAGCTAACCGGTTCACCTACTAACAATGGCCTACCACCCAACTCCTATCGCTCCATGTAGATAAGCACATTACTTTTACCATTTACAAATACAACAAATATATGTTGAATTTCTGAAAGTTAATGTTGGTGAATACGTAATTATTATTTTAAATAACGATATTTTCAAATGTATTAATCTAATTAGAATAAATTTGAAGTATACTCAAAATAAAGAAACGTTTGGATACATAAAAAGTATTTTCTTGGTATTTAAAGATATATTTTTCAAGATTTTAGAGATGGTTACTATTGTACGTATTTACTATTCATGGTACCAATACTATGGTGCCAACTCTTAGACAACGTAACACAAGAAATTAAAACATCATACTGCAGTAGCTCAGAGGTAGCGCGAAGGACCGTGAATCGAGTACTGGCGCTGTCGGATGCTTGAAGACGGACATCGAAATAATCACAGGCGTACAACGAACGTCCTTTAAGACAATGGAATTGTAAGAAAAGAATATCAACAAAGTCACACAGAGAAGACAGCATGCAGATGAGTCGGCGTCAACTCACGCCGAACCTATATTATATGCTTACTGGTCCTCTACCATAGGTTCCCTTTTCTTATCTTGTGGATTAGCTACTTAAGCTGTGAGAGCTAATCTATACGCTGTGGTAAAAGAAGGACGAAAATTCACGTCATAGCAGACGGATGTTGACTCTGCGAGCTCATGTGTTGTCTGTCCCAGCAATATATTAGCTATCCCAACTCAGGTATTTTTTCCGTGCGGAAAATGCCATCTACCAAACAGGAATTTTACGATGCACCTACTTGGTCGTATTGATAAAAATAAACATAGTAAACAACACTGGATTAATGATTCATTTATAATTATGAAATGAGTTTTTCAATTTACAAAATAATTTAAATAATATTACGCAAGCGCTATTTATTCCATGTTGCTGAGAAAAGATTTCTGTGTCATAGGACTAGTTTCAATCTTTTTTCTTACCTTTGCATCATTCAGAGCTCTAGATTTTTTTCTAGTTAATTTATTTCATAGTTTATATAATACGGTTTCTGAATACAGTCATGTTTACGTAACAGTTTTCTATTAGTAGAGACTGGATCAATAAGTAGCTTTAATGTGAAAAACAAATACAGTTAAACGTATAAAGTATGCGAAGTTGCTTAAGAAATACGTGAAATGAATAAATATGTCATGTTATTATGTACGAACATTTCTATTAGAAGTACATAACTTGGTTGAACAACAAGCTTGAAAAGCTTAAATATTTTTAAATTTAAAAATTAACAAAAGACTATAATCAACTGAAATGTGTATCAATTTATATTGTTCATATGCATAAATATCAGTTAAAGGATAACACTAAAAAAGTTAAATTAAAATACCTCAAAAAGTTAAACTGGATTATAAAAATACCTTAAATATAGAGTACATTTTTTCAAATCTTATGAACAATTAATTTTTACTTAGTGGTTCGTAGAATCTAATGTTTTGTTTTACGAATGCTTTTCGAAGGAATGAAAACAGTATGCATGATAATCCTTTTCATCATACCATCGATAAGCCATGAACTCATACAATATTCCGTCATCAATAAGATATAAATGATTCAATCAATAAGCCATGAATCTAACCATCATAATATTTGTTACTTTCTCACCTACATAGTATGTAGAGAACATTGCATTCGTGAATACTAACGTTGGTGAGACTTCAAGAGTAATATGCGTTTTTGAGATTATCATGATAAAGTCAGTCTGCCATTACGTGCGTCTGTTCGTTTGTGCGTAGTGATTCGTAAAATTTGAGTCATTTTTTTGTGTGTAAACAATATTCATTTAAATTATTAAGAATATTGACTCTTTTCATAATTTTATTAAAAAAGATAAGACTGCGAGAGTATTTAGACTGTAATATTCTAAACAATACGAACAATAAAAATATTTTATATTAAATTGAATATACTATAAATGACGCGAGGGGGTAACGGTATCTTGTATATTAACCATATAAATATCCCCTGTATAAATATTTTCAGAACCAATAGTATCCCAAATAGTATATGTACATATTTAAAATTTAATCAAAACTTATAGATAATTGTAAGTTAACATAAATAATTTCTAACAAAAAACCCATCACATGGGAGAAAAATAACAATTTTATACATTTTAAGTTAAGTCAAGAGTCTTCCGATTTATACGTTTGAAGGACCACTAGGGTTTACCAGGAACAATACTCTGCGATTTCTGGACTTCGGTACAAGGAAACGTGACCAGTACCATATAACATAAATGTGCATTATGTAACAAACACACCTGCTCAGCTACTACAGGAGTAGCGTTTGTATTCATTAATTTTTTATACGTAAAAAACTGAAAATTGTATGTACTGGATTATAATAGTATGTACTTTATAAAATAACTTATTTAGAAATAAACACATTTATGCATTACAATACGTACATATTTCTATCCAGCTTTGTTTAGCAACCTAAAACTAATAGGTAAAATTATTTTTGAAAGGCACCCGCGAAGCATCCACTACAATTGTTCACGGGAAAAACCTTTCGTTTGTAAATGCAATCCAAAACTTGAACTGTTTAACTTAATAACGGTCACGGTAAATCGACGTTTTGACTTGGAAAATGTATGTTTATTGAAACCATTAGCCGAACGATGTATTTTTAATAGGAGATAACTTATTTTCACAAGTTACACACTGGATAGTTTCTATATCGGTAAAATTAACATACTCTTTCCCATCCTACATAACATACAATATTTATGTATTTCTATTTTTACTTTCTAAAAAAGCTTATGTCAAATTAAAACTAGCATATATACATTTGATTTATTGATAGTAATGTCATTTATTAATAAAATGCATTCTATATTTTACATTTCAGTCCTAGATTCAGAGATCTGTTTGGTTCTCTATTTATGAGTTCTTTTCGAAAAACGGTTAAGAAACTGAAATTTGGGGACTTATTGCCATAAAAGCTGATAAATTTTCTGTCACTACTATAGAAGCTGTAATTGAAGAATAGTATTTCCCTGAACTCTCTCTTTTTTTTTTGGTTGGGGCTTTAGGGCTCGTCATTCCTGAACTCGATCTCTTGAATATATAATTTGTATTTCAATATTTTGAATTAATTTCGTTTGACAATATCGTTTCTGTGATGAAATCAAAGAGATGTACAGATTTGTGCTTCTTCGTCAGTACTCGACAGATGTGTATTGCGAGTTGCTTATTGGCCACGATATTGTGTCTCTCCCACGTCAATACAAAGAGGACTTCATCTACTATACACCAACACATCTACGCACCACAGTAGTATTGAAGCGTTGTCCCAGAGTTTTTGACAAAATGTGTCGAATTGAAATGAGCAAGTTAGGTTGAAATTGTTTCAGACATTCTAGAATTATGCACATCGCGTACAAGAACACGATAACGAAAGAGTGGTTTTAAGTAGTTTGCATGTGTTCAATGTACGTTACGAATGAGTTCATTAATTTAATATACACAAAATAATTGACTTAATTCACATACAATACTACATCTACAGACCACTACTCACGCTTACGCATTACTCAAACAAAACTCTTTATAATAATTACAAATGACCCACTACAGAATTCTTGGAATTTTGGTTTGTAATTTACTGATTAACCCTTCATTCTAATTTAATGAAGACAAATATAGCATGTTTTTACTCTCAAAGATAATTTCTTAATTAATTGATTAGATAAAGCAAAAATTTCAGAAACCACATTACCGTCTAATTCATCCTTTTAAAGTCAGATTTTTGAAAATTCTTTTCTAAGTAAATCATTACAGATCATTAGCATAATCCTTTCAAAATTTCAAGTTCCCGTATTAGTGTTTCCTCTGCGTTAATGAATGTTAACCAATTAGGATAACGTCGCTTATACAGAGAGATTAATATCTGAATGTCCGACGTTTATTATTATTTTTCCCCAAATTCATTGCAACTTACTACACAAGAAAAATTGATACAATTTAAGGGTTCACGTGCTTGTGAAGCATAGAAAATGATGTGTTACTACAGAATAGGTTATAGAAATAACACTTTCAAGAAAAAAGGGATTTAAATTTACTCTGAGAAATGTGGTTGTGAAAGGGCCATAACATTTTTTGGAAAATAATAAGAAAGTTTCGTGATAACGTAAATGTTATCTGAGACAAAAATAATAAATACATCTCTAAACTGGATTTTAAGAAATATTTATTGTGTTTTCCGATGGTATTAGAAAGGGAAGTGGTAAAATGAACAAAGAAGCAATTTAATTGGATTAGTGTTATGAAGAAAAGTGGAGCTCAAGAGAATGCACGCTGGAAGAGTTGTTTGTTCTTTGAATTAAAAGAGAACACCAATTATTGGTACTAATTCAACTTAATACTTTTAATTAAAATAATGCTCACCTTTCTGAAAAGTTAACGCTCGCAATATTTATTTTAATCGCAATAATTGAATACCTAAAAAGTTGAAGTAGAAACGGGATGTCCATGTATATACATTAATCTAATACTTCACAAAGAATTCTGTGCTTTGTACACTTCAAGTAAGATTCCTCAAAACACATTGAGCGAGATATTCCACAAATATACTCAACAAACAACATTGCCCATTATACATTGAAAAGCCCGTTGTTACTCAAATCGTTTCTTTATTTTCTCATGAACGTATACATAGAAAGTATTGTAATCACGAAAAATTCAAAAACCAGATTTTTACAAAAATTAAATAAATTAAGTCATACCACTTTATGACGGACAAATACTATATATTTTGTGATATTAAGTTCACAACGTGTCGACTTTATCTTGTCAGGTGATACAAATTATAACAGTTAAAATGTTGTATGTTAAAACTTTAACCAAGAATTGTAAGAATTTTTAGCTCTCTCTACAATTTAAAAAACATGATAAATTTTCAATATACATTTTGTAAGTTCATAAAAAAATTAATAAATACATAATGTTACCATATAGTTATGATTATTTATTTATGTATTTTAGCGAAGTTCGGGCTATGAGACCTAGCCGTTGAACTTGAGTAGGGTAATAGGGAAGGAGAGTTGTTGGGTACCGAACAGGCATTTGTCTGCAATGGTAGATGGGAAACCTTACCCAGTCCGGCCGAGCAGGGTTTGAACCCACGCTCTACCGCTCAGCGGGATCGCGAAAGCGAAGACGCTATCACTTGACCATTACTGACGGCGAACTGATCTATCGGAAATAACGGGTAAGATATCAT
This sequence comes from Laupala kohalensis, assembly GCA_002313205.1. NCBI lineage: Eukaryota > Metazoa > Arthropoda > Insecta > Orthoptera > Trigonidiidae > Laupala > Laupala kohalensis. The sequence goes on from NNCF01126463.1 coordinate 91,404, forward strand.
TTTAACAAGTTTAATTTTTTAATATAAATTACGATCAAGAACAAGTATCAATTTCATTAATAGGATTTTTTTCCTTTAAACAATTTCAAATTGCAAATATAATTATTTCTGTTTTACTAAACTAAAGAAGAATATTGATGGTCTGCTTGCTTGAATCTCGCGTTATTAATATTATAATACTGAATACACAAACACAGAATAATAGCTTGAAGACTCAGCTTTCGACGCAGCGTCTGCCTCGTTGATTCTGAAGCAGTGTTTTACAAGAATGAGTGGATGAAGATCACTCCAATAAAGAATATACACCTATTGTTAAAAAAACAAGAATTAATATCATTGGCGCTTATAAAAAGCAGGATTTCATTGTCGTGAAGAAATTCAATTGTCTAGCCAATAATACATTCAAGTAAGAAATACTTCACAGTATAAAGAATGCGAATGAAAAATAAATGGTTCAATATGAAATTATGAGCATAGAACAATAATATACGATACAATACGAATCCTTTCTCCTGTTTCTCGTGAACCTAGAAAGGCGGTCATAATAAATGAAAAAGATGAAGCTCGTATTTTTTGACAGTCAAGCGACCCACCGAAGCGTACTCACGCGGAGAACTTCGGCGCTATTGCAAATTAATCTTAGTGCGCCGGTCACTGGTACTCCCTGGCGGCGTAAGTTTGAACTATGCGAGCTATTACACGCGTGAGCCCTTCTTATAGGGAAACTCCTCCGTTCCGGGACGGAAGGCTACTGAAGAATATTAATATATCTTCAAGGCGGGAACTTCATTCTTGACGAACTGCGCAAGCGTGCTGCGCACCTGTACGCGAAAGGTGTCCGTTCAGTCCAGGTGTACTTTCATCAGTTATCTGCAGGATCATTTCGAAACAATACAATATATTGAAATATAATATAAATCTTACTTAGCTAACCACTTCAAAAACCAATGGACGGAATTTGCAAATTAGTTACTCCTTTATGTCGATGGTAGTGAAAGGATTTCTATAATAAACGTTTGGAATAGAGTGACTTGAAGACGACCAAAGTATAGAAAACTATGTCAAAAACGACCCTATGTTTGTGGAATTCACTTTTCGGTGCAGACTGAGTAAAGTGTATTTTCTGTGATAACAATTTAAGAAATGTATGGAATAATTGTTTTTCTTACATTCCAGAGCTATTTCTCCAACTCGGAGTAAATCTATAGTGTTGAATCGCTTAAAACTAGTGTAGGCACATAACGTAGTATACTATATACATTATTGGAATAATAAAAATTGTTGAATACTGAAAATAGACTTATTTTATTAATGAACACTTAAATAATACTAAAAGCAGACGTCAAGATGTATTAATCAATGTTTACTTATAAAAGTCAAAATTAGTTTTGTTATATTTCAAACTCATATTGATGTGCGGATGTCTACTCATGAGTCAGTTTGGTACCCACCTGTCNAAATTAGTTTTGTTATATTTCAAACTCATATTGATGTGCGGATGTCTACTCATGAGTCAGTTTGGTACCCACGATAAATCGCGAGCGAATAAAAATAATTACGATGAAATATGTTATAAATAAATGAATTATAGCGTACTACCTCCGACAATGAATATATTTTTTTCGTGTAAATGGTAGAATCTTTTCTTAAGAGATATGTAATAAACGTGAAAGATCTGCGAAATAATTGGATATTCAATTTTACCAAATGTTCTAGAAAATGTGATACATAAATAAAATTATAAATAAATTAAAAATGTGATAAATAATATGATGGTCGATTCGCAAACGCTTTCTTGTACTCTAATCAGCAGTGTAGGAAGTACCTCGTAGACGTGAAAAATTTTCGTAACACTCAAAATTTTGTTCGTTTATGCAAGTGTTTTGAATATCTGCCCGCAATTCACATTAATATTCTTTGTGTGGTATATTATATCTACTATTATTGTACAGTTACCAACTAGTTGTTTAATGTTGCAAATTTGGTCTCCCTGTCGGGGTGCACGAATTATATAAAAAAATTGAGTCGACAATTACATGGTCTCACAGACCAAAATACAAAAAAACAAAAAACAAAAACAATATCTCGTAGAACATGGCGTAGCAAGGACGCTTATATCATCGTAGAGGTAGGCAAGAATTTTCTCTACGAATTAAATTTTGAACACTTTTCCCATGTTATCCAAAAAATTGTTAATAGTTTCTTTTTACCTTACCATTTCAAAAAAATAATGGAAGTTGTTCAATAAAATTCATATCATCATATCTCAATTCATGTTAGTACTGAACCTAGGTCCATCCGTACAAAGGCTTCATGATCGTTATCATTTTCTGCTTCTGTAATGATAAAATAAATACAACTAGAAAGCATCAATACCAGTTACAACGACATAACTGATTAGCAGGACTAGAAGGCATGTGGAGATGGCAGTGGCGGCGATTGCGAATCAAAAGTAATGGCGCAAAAAAAATATTGACAATTTTCATTTACATGATATTTTCTGCATATTTCAACAAATATGTTTTTAATAATTAATTTTTTTTCGAGGGGCATTACGGCTCAAATAATGAAATAAAGCACAGAAAAGACAATTGGTGATTACCATATCATGGAGTAATTTTCTTATAATTTCCAGTTTTAGACGGTTCAAATGAAATTTTTATCTTTCCTTAAAGAAGTGGGGGNCTAATCGCCGCCACCGGTAGATGGAGCAGTCGAGGGTACAAAACCAAACGTTCATGAAAGATAAGCAATAAAATTATTGGAAGATAAGCAATAATATCTGTGAAGATACAGAAACAGCCGCCTCCCTCTATCCAACTCTAAAAACTGATAGATCCGACGCGACGTAGAAAAATGCGGTACTCCATTTCGCATGTGATGGGTAAATAATAGACTAGTTTACGTATTGTTGTAGGTTGTTCCACTCACTTCCATCAATTTTGTGAATATCTATCAAATGGCTGTTTCCCTCACAGTGGTAAAATTTCATATTTGCGAAAGTTTCATATTTGGTTTTAGATGGGTAAAGTATACGAGTTATACTTTTGGTGCTGGTTCGGTTGAATTAATTGTATCATGCAATTACTTCTTTCATTGTGAGATGTGTGTTAAAACATTAATCCAATTTTCTAACTAGATTTTTTTCACTTTCACACTTCTGTATTAACTAAATTGATAAATCTGTAAAGGGTACCACAAAAATATTTGAAATAAATTCATTATAAAATTACTGTCTTATCTACACAATCCTTTGCATATATTAATCTTATATTCAATTTAAAATAATATTGAAAAATTCCTTTCCCCAGAATATGTTGCTGTGATTTACTATAAACGATCAAATCTAGAACGAAAAATCTGGAATTTAATTTAGCTTCTCGTCAATTATTATTTTAAATTCAGTTGGTATATGAAATTATTAAATTAATGCATTTCAAGTCATTACCATTAAGTACAGGTGCACATTACATTCATTATGCTTTCCCAGTTGCAAATGCATATATAACTCCTTTCCTCGTAAAAAAAACTTATTTGTAAAATAGTTTACCGTCAAACAGACAGGAAGGTCATATAACCTGAATTTCGCCAACATCAAATATATTGTATTACTATAGTAGATAGATTTCAAGATATGAAAGATACTTGTAGATTTCAAAGAAGAAAGATTTACTTTTTTTTTTTTTGGTAGAAATACTATATTTCTATATACTTTATTTCCCGGGAAGTGAAGATACTAAAAAAGTTTCAATATGTTTCAGATTTTTATGAAGATCAAACCATTAACTTCGGCTTTTAAAACAAATTTGCAGCTAGATATTAAATACAGATTAGTATTTATATACAAAATAATATATATTTCGAAGAAAATTAATGTTGGAACATACCAACGAGATTATGAGCTTCTCTACCACCGCAATTCTATACTATATTTCGTTAAACAAGGTTGTCCTTCTAACGATAATAGAATTGCGGTGCATTTGTTAGTTCGATTTACCAGATATGACTTGACTCAGAAGTTGTTATCCAAGTCTCTTCGTGCGCACGTGTATTGATTATTGAAGCTCTCTCCAGCAATAAAACCGGTGGAAATTTTCATGCAAGTGGGATGCTTTCCGTGTACAGGAATTGCGGATGGTATGAAGTTTCTCTTTTGAGATTTTCACGAGTGAATAGTTCCTGAAGTAAGTTTTAATGCTGTGGCGAATTGGAGGCGAGAGGAAGGTAATAATTCGTAGAAAGACCGGAGAGTACCTCACTCAAATANGGCGAAAGGAAGGTAATAATTCGTAGAAAGACCGGAGAGTACCTCACTCAAATATTTTATGAAATGATTTAAACACGTTGGACTTACAATTACACAAAATTTAGTAACAATTCATCATTCAAACCTAAAATAATATATTCGAGAAAGTTTGGAAATCATTATTTAGATCATTATATCATCTGCTTTTACTGCGACTAGAAACAAAGGAGGACATTTATTGATTTGTTTACATTGGAAATTAAAGGAAGTGTATACGGCATACTCTGTCTCCATAACATAACCTGCGTTTGAGAATATTGAATATCTCTTGTTAACGGGTGAAATAGTTCAGAGAACAACAAGAAATATTCTTCCTGATCAGCAAATTCGTACATTTATTCATAGAGGCGTGGATTAGAGACTGGCTCAAGGTGAATTGTAGATAACACTCTTTTTCAGCTAGTCAACTAGAAAACTTCCAGGAAAATAATATGTACATGTAAATTAGTTGAAAGTCGTGTTGTAGATAGCTGCGGAGCGTAATGTAATTAAAATCATTCTTTTAGTTTTCACATCGATAATGTTCGCGTTTTAGCATGCGCTGATACTCGTTCGAATGTATCATTGTGGAAGATAATTAGGCATAAATTTGGATAGTATTTTGATTTATGGTTTCAATGAGTAAATTAAGATTATATTAAATTTAAAATTTCACAGTAACCTTCTTTCACCAACTGCCCACGGAACCAAAGTAAAGTCATTCTCGAACGATTCTTTGGTGAGATCTTCTAAAATTATTGACGAATGATAGGACATGCTGAGTAAACCCCCGGAACAAAACACTGCCTACCTGATCATTTTTCTTGACTATACTTCAAGTTCTTCTCCTGATACAAAGAGCATCACACTGTGAAAAGTAAGTATTTGCCAGGTGTGGTCGCTGATAAGCAAGTGGAGCTTACGTCTGAAGTGCTGAAGGGTTGTCTAATAGCCCTTCCATTCACCTTTTGTAACCCTAACTACTGTAGTGAGAGAAGAGAAAATATGAGCCACCGCACAGAGTTCAGTTTTTCCACGGCTTGATCACAACATTAATTTTGTCTGAAAATATTTTTATACTCTGTGTTCAAGTATTCTACATCAAGAAGTAATTCGCCATTCAACGTAACTTGATACTTAATGTATTATTCATTTAACAATAGAAATTATTCACGGAAAAGCTTTTTCAAGTTTCTTATTTTTGTGAGACAATTATTGAAATCGCGTCCACTTCAAGTTATGGAGACTTATTTTGTTTCAAATATGTTCCTCATTTCAATAAAACTAACTGATCGGTAAGCACAGTTTGTCTACTTTTTTGCCTACGCTCTCCCCCTTACCCGAACTTTGCAAGACAGTACTGTAGCTCCGCTCATTAATATCCTTACCTCAGATACCTGCATACTTACTGACAGGTAATGGAAATACTTTGAATATAAGGTACAAGTCAATTATAATGCAAAATACATTAATGGAAGTATAAAAAACTAGCCGATTTTCCGGCGTTGCCACGGATATTTCTTCGACTAACTTACTTTCATTTTATCGTTTTTAAAAACATGTACAACATCCTAATTTTACGAATTCATAATAATACAAATTTAATACAAAACTTGACAGTGTACACCATCTCGCTGGAACCGTGCCATCTACTTTTTGCTTCCGAGGAATGACGCGGCTGCATCATTTCATTAAAATTCTTGAAGAATGTAAACTATTCGTCGACATTTTAAGACTTAAAAACGTTTTGTGCGTTTACTATCTTTAATAAATGCACAAAACTAATAACACATTTAATTTTATTATGAATTTATTTGCTTCTTAAATTGAAGTATTATAACAATTCTAATTTTAATAATGTTCCAGGGATAATTTAGGTCAATTTTTGTAAGCAGACATATGCAGTCGCAGGCTTATAGAACCCTTTGGGATGAACAATATCGCCATTCATAGTTGTAATCTATATCTACCGTTTCGACAGCATAACCAAATATAACTTTCATTTTCACGATTTTATCAACATTCATTGTCAAAACCCATTTGTATCTTTCTTACCGCATATTTTTATAATGAAAATTACTTTATGTTCATCCTGGAATCTAAACAGATAGACATATTTTTACGTTACACATTAATACACTACTGGAAAATGAAAAAAGAACACTTTGAATTCATGGACCCACCAGAAGGAAATTTTATGGACACATTCTCGACAACAAATTATCACATCGATAAAACCATGCTCATATGAGTATAGTCGACAGGGCGTGCGATATGTCAGAAACGAAACAAACGTTACTCGACGTGCGCTCTTCAATCTTTCAAGTAATATTTCGAGTAATCTCAATACTTAACATTTCAAGATTATATTCCTTAAATTTGCTTATTTGAACGAACTGATTTTCAGTTACATCACCACAGACTAATAAATAGTCTACGGCCATGAACAGTAATTCTGACTTAGACCATAATATTTGACACATTTCTAGATCATAAGATGCGTATGATGAGAAAAAAATGTGATTTTATTGTTAATATTGGTATAGGGTGTGTGAATGACGTATTGAACAAAACCTGAATTAAATTAGAGGTGAAAGGAAATGTTGTTAACAATAAATTTTACAATTTCCTAACATTAGTTAATTATCAGTAAATTAGTTTGTTATCCTCCACGTGGTCATACACAGTTTGTAACTGATTTTTTGACAATAAAATTTATTTACATTTCCAAATATCTCTGACTGTTATTAGACGTACATGTAGCTGTTATTAAATGAAATACATTGTTCTTTAATTTTGCGCTAATGAATAATTTTGTGCTCATTCGGAAATTAGAAAAAAATGACAAAAGTGGGGGTGCTGAACGTTCAGGTGGACACTATAATAAAATTAGTCAGAATAGCAATTTACACGGTGTCTTGTATATTTTCAAAGAACGCTCTTTCAGTGCTCTATGTGACTGCCGGAACATTTCCGAGAAAGTGCGATATAACTAAAACCGTAGGTAATGTTAAATCAACATTGAGAATTAATTGTGAGGAAAGATTCAATGTTAATGGTACAGTTTTGCAACGCGAGTGTTGGGAAGAATATTAAAAATTTAATTATTGAAGTTAAGACTTCATGCAAAGGAAGTAATAAACACAAATCCTATTAACGAAATAAATTATGTTTCTCTTGCTCCAACTGATATTGTCTTTAATAGGATCCTTGTTGTTAACAAGGTCCTGTACATTTGTTATGTCTGATTTCCGAACTTTTCCTATTTTCTTCATAATAGTATACGAGTATGTTATATATTACATGACAAGATGTGGTCACTTCTTGGGGAACAGTAAATATTAAGCAAATTATTTATTTTTTATGTAATTATATACTTGTCTATTACAATAATGCATGAAAGGTTTTTCATTAGCTATTTCTGATTTAAGGGTTTTTAAATCTCGAGCCATTTTGCCGGAGGGAAGAATAAGATACGCCCACGAAATTAGCGTGTGACATAACTCAATCAAGATTAAGGTTTTGAAAGTGATTCTATTTTCTGTTTTTATTAGCTGTGTGTATTGATACGCCTTGATCCAGATGTGCGGGTATCGTTCAGTCCAGGCTGTGACATCACCGGGAGACATCTATTGATACTGTTAATTTCTAGAGGAAATAACATAAGCATGTTTTTCAGGGAATTGCAATAAATGTTAATATAAAACAGAGCTAATTGAAATCTCACTCGAACAAGGAAATAAACCAATCTCTAACAGCTTATCTCCAGATGATGAGTAGGGTTCTTAAGTTATCAGTACGCCTTTAAATATAATGCTCATACTAGGATGTGAGTGCAATAACCTCAAAATTTTAACCACATTCAAAACATTTGTCAAATGTGTATTGTCAATACCTATTTCTGTGTCGAACAATGTGTTAGGTTCTTCTACAGGATATTTGACAAGGATATTGTCATCAGATAGTTGGCGAATCAGCAACTACATTTTATTGCCATCAATATATTTTTATTAAAACATAACTTTAGATACTAATACTTCTTTGCTGTACGGAGACGCTCTACAAAGTTTGTGCTTCTTGCTGGGAAGGGCACTAATGACCTTGCCGTTGACGAGCCCTAAAGCCCTACAAAAATTAAATTATTGCTGCGTATTTGCGAATTGTATCAAAGAAACCAATCTACGAATTTGTTGCATAAACTGTTTTCTCTAGTTACTGTGAATTACCTTGTCTCCACATTGTTGAGTTGTACACAATGATACACTGCAAAGTTCTCTCGTCAGGCGTCAAAATATGGACATAGTTACAACATGTTTGACCAATGTGTTTTCAGTGAAACCTTTCCGATGAATTAAACTTCCCGTATTTTTATTACTCATAAAAATCTGTTGTATGATAAAGCCAGACCATATTCCTCGCCAGAATTTATAGTACCTGTTGATGGTGAAAATGCCTTATGTTACTAACATACATTCCAGGAATAGCATAAACACTTGAGATCCAACATATGTGGTCAATTTAATGACATGATTTTGTATACAAAAACATACTCACTGGCGTGGGAGTTGGGTGTCAGTTCTCGTACGCTCAAAAATGCCCTTCCAATCTTCTTGCTTGGAAAAATTTCCCGATTATCCTTGGCACGAATTTGAGAAATAATATTCACTGTGAAGGACAAATAATTGATTTCCAATTTGAAATATTGCTCTTGTAGTATAACTGTTGTTCCTCTTGACTATCTCAACCATTTTTTTCTACGATTCCTAAAAAATCTGGCGTATTTATTTTAGTATGAGTGACGGTATTTTGTATCAACATGTTACGATGCAATAAAAAGGAGAACCTTTTTTATGTAGAAAACTTACGTGCTACCGGTGTTACTGACAACTAGTACAACAATTGTAACACCTTCTTATTGTTCATATAATGCATTAAGCACAACAATAATGAATACTTACATTAGTGTTATTCTTCCCAGTTATTTTCTTTAGATGTTGTTTACATGACAAAAATGACGTTCAAAGCCAAAAATATTAAGAAGTTACTCTGAATCCTTTTGACAAACTTATATATTTAATATTCTCATTCTACATACAAAGTAATATATCTAAGCTTACTAAAGAATGACTTCCTCTGAAAAATGCATCGTTTCTGAGTTAGCGAAAAAGCGGTAAAAAATTTGTAGCTAAAACGCTGAAATGTTACTTTTAACACAGTTTCAGTTTCTATAATGCATTTAACGCAGCAAAAATAATATGTACATGGTAAACATTTTGTAAAAAAATGTTTTTACGAAAAAAATATTTAATTACACTGACCTCGTTGATGGAATTTCAAATTTAATATACCCACTCGATGAATCATTACATAACTTAAATTTAGGAAGGAACATAAATTCATGTTTATTTTAACGCTATTTTATAATTTGAAAATTTATGAGTTAATTGAAAAAAATTAGGTTGAAAATTTCGCGGTGTTTCATACCCTCGTCCTTCCAGAGCACATGTTGAAGATTGAAACTAAGTTCAAATTAATTTTTTATCAATTATGTGAAGATTCCGCTTGTCCATGAATTGGTTAAAGTACGGTACAAAAATATTACAAATTTATTATGCAACTCTGCCTGCAAAAGGATATAGGAAGTAATACTGAATTAATCATGATAGCATTCAAAAACATATCAACGATTAGGTGTTGGAAGTAATTTCCCAACTCTCCTAATTGGTTACATTATTTTCGGAAAATTAGAGAACTTTAAGTATCATGCTCGTATATTTGTGCAAATACAAGTGGTGTTGTTAGAAGCAGAGAATCGTTCGTATAGATATAAAGTAACCCGTGAAGGGAAATCTTACCAAACCACGATTTTTTTAGCATTTCCTTTGCGGTTTACTTCATATGCGTACAATACTCCACTCCTACCAAGTGCATATGGATTTGCACTGCTCAAAGAATCGTAGTTTGGAATGATGTTTTGAAGCATTGCCTTCACTGGTTACATTTTATGCCTGCGAAACTCCGCTTATATGCAGTATGTGCTTCACCTTCTAAGTTTTATGCATAGGAGTCAAACGATAACAAAACTACGCTACGCAGAGTTCCAGCATTTGCTCCGTTTTTATGCATACCGAGCAATGGCGCAAAAGAATTCAGAGCTTTTGATACTTGCTCTGTTGTTAAAGAAAAGAAAAAACACATCTCGGGGAATTCGTATGTTCATACACACTATGAGTTGTTGATACCTACAACAGACAAGATCTTGAATAAATATGAAATTATTGGAATGGATCATGACTTACTACGGAGCATGCGACATCAATGCTTGATCAGGTTTCGACAGAGAACATGACAAAGAAAGAGAGTCAGAATAAATCATATAATAGCAGCTAACAGAGCGCAGAAAATGAAGGAATAATGTAAAGAGGTCTGGAACCCCGGTAATTACTCGATAATAACGGGACGGGGAAAAGAAAGAAAATGAAAAAAAACAAAAGTTGTTGACTTCACAACACGAGAGCTATATTCAATGTAAATGGGCTCCCGAATTTAAGCCTACGAAAGGTGTATAATTAATAGCCAGATAAGAATTTTGTTACAGACGACTTGCGCAACGTACTCCTGACGTGACTTCATAAGGAGATCGCCGGTGCCTGCGCCAGTCGCCATGTGTAGCTGTTATGTGAATTATGGACGACATAGAGGGGGTGCCCTTGAACACAATATATGGACACAAAGTCATCAAATGGATACCGGAGGTAACCCAGTGTATGCTAGAAACGTGTGCAGCTTCAGTAGATCGGATAATTAATGCAGTGATTTTCTAAATGAAATCAGTGGATGTAAATATATTTCCAAGAACGGCCCCACGTATTTTTTTATGGTAACAGAGAACTAATATTTTCAAGGGCTTCTGCATAACTCGGGAGATACTAACGTTCCTTTTTTTGAGGCGGAAGAAATATTGCTGATGCTGTTGCTTATAAACATCAGGATATTGTACATAGGGTTGGTACTTGTGTTAAATACGAATAAAATATTTTGGACTGAGCATAATGTTGGAGGTTTACATTCTTCATTAAGAAAAAATAACTTAGGATCTTCTGGTGTTATGATAATATAAGAAGTAGCGTAAAGAAAGTCAAGCCAACAGAAAACAAATAGGAATAGAATGTATTTAAAGAAATTAAAGAGGACATACGACATGACTGAGATATTCAATGGGGAAAAGTTCAAGAAACTAACTAGTAGTGTCCAAATGCAAGTTAGGGATGGAGAAGACGACATATGGAAAATGGTGGTAAATTTAAGAGAGAAAAATGAAGAGTTGGAAGAAAAATTGGGATTAATGGAAAGAGTAGCAGATTTAAAAGACAATATGAATAAGTTAAAAAAATTTATGCAATTTCTCAGGAAAAATTGACATGGAAGAGGTGGAGGAGAGATTGATTCATATAATAGACGATAGACACAATATGTTGAAAAAGAATACAAGACAGAATACAAGACAGAATACAGGCAGTTCAGAAATATCGCATAGACAATAGTAGAAGGATTGAAGAGACTGGTGAAGACTGTAGAATTGGTTGTTTTAAGGAAGTTGACCGAAATAAAGGAGAAACGAAGCAGCGAACTAGAAGAGAGGAATGAAAAATGGAAAGATCTAGAAAACGTATAATTGACTGCGTTCAAAGAGATGGGGAATCGACAGGACAGGCAGGACTGTGTAACACATTGTAGACTGGAGAAAGGTGTTTGTAACCTGCAAGAGCTGCTAGAGAAAATGCTCTAGAAGGTAATAGCTGTGGGTATGGATGACGCGTACGCTGAAATAGTGAGAAGACAAGAGCGGCCACGGCAAACAGGTGGGAAGATTGTCATATTGGAAAAATGTAATAAAGAAGAACAGTTCAATATAATGGAGAAAGTACAAGATATGCTACGAAGAAATAGCATATGGCTAAATGTAGAAAGTGCAAAAGAAACAGAACAAACGCGTTGATATGGACACTACATGACGAAGATGATGTTGCAAAACTATCATATTGTAGAAACTAGTAGTAAACACAAATTGGGATCATTACGAAGAAGCAGACCAAAGATAATAATGTATGGGGTTGAAACTGACGTATCAGAAGAGAAATTAGTATGTAGTATCGTGGAACAATTTGAAGGTGGGGTAGAAGAAACAGAAATGACAGTCATGAGTGTGTAGGTGTTACGAAAGTACGGTAGAAAAGAGGAACGGCAGAAAAATTGAATTTGGGAATTAGACGGAAAGATATTTCAAAACGTTATTCGCCAAGGAAGGGTATACAACAATCTTCGTTTGTACGTCGTAGAAGAACTTATAGAACCTCTTAGGTGCTTCTGGTGCCATTGTTTCGGCCATTTTGGTAAAAATCGCATAAATGACGTAGACGTATGAGGTCATTGTGGAAACGATGGCCACTTTTACAACGAGTGCAACATGAGGAACAAAATGCATAAATGTATAAATTGTGTACGTAAGGGTAAGGATAGAATTCATTCAGTGAGAGACAAAAGTTGTCCGCAGAACAAGAGAGTATTAAATGTGATAAAAAGATCAATAGGTTATGGTTATTAGGGTAATGCAATTAAATTTAGACAGGTGAATATTAGGAAGTCAAGAATTTATTTAATATGCGGTACTCAATAAAATAGATACATGTTTACTCTAAGAACCATACACTAGGAGAGGGGAATTAAAAAATATATACCGGTGAGTTACCGTAGAATCTTTAAGGACAATGGAAAATTTGTAATATGTATTATTAACATGCAGGTAGAGGTGTTATGTATCAATGAGTTTTGTACCAAATTTTTACAAGTGGTATTAATCTTGAAAGAAAAAAACTTCTTTATTAATAAATGAATATATGGAGTATTCAAAAGGAAAGAAACTATTTAGGTTGGTAGAACATGTGCTAAGGGAATATAGAAATTGCGATATAATTGCCGGTGATTGGAACGCACGACCAACAATGTGGGGGGATACGATAAACAATGAGCGTTGAGCAGACCTAGAAGAGTTTATATTTAAATTCAATTTGGAAATATGTAATACATTTGGATTGGAAACTTTTAAAACAGTAAAAGGAAAATCTATTATAGATTTAACTTTACAGAATAAAGTAAAGGAAGTAACAGTAACAGATTGGAAAGTGGCAAGGAAAATCGAAAGTGACCATTTTATAATAGAGTTATGTATAGAAGGAATAAATGGTAATGAAGAACAGTGTCCAAAAAAGAACATCATTTATTGGGGAAAATTGAGAGAAAAGGGGGAGGACAAAATAATGTATCATAGTTTGTGTCCTAGAGTAGGCATATTGGATGTTGCAACTTGTAAGTAAATATGCTGTGAAATGAGGGAACGAATATTGTCGCGGAATGAGGTGGTGGGACAAGAGTGTAACGTGTTTAAAGAAGGAGAAAAATAGGAGAAGGCGACAATACCAGCGCGCAAGAGAAAATAGAGATAGAAAGGAGGATTTGCGCGTAGAATATAAGCGGAGTCTTCGCAAATTTAGGGATAAAATTAAGAACAATAAAATAAGAATCTGGAAAGTTTTTATAGAAGATAGTTTACAAAGAAACATTTGGGGGTTACCTTATTTGATGGGGCGGGAAAAATTTAAGACTAAAATTGTGTGGAAGAATATCAAGGACAGAGAAGAAAATGACTCGAAGTTGGAAGGTCACGGGAACAATGCTATTGGGGAATGTGCTCAAAGGAGTGGAGACCTTAGAAGGAGACAAAATGATTTATGAAACGGAATATTGAAGAAATTATTCGAGAAGAGGACATACGAAGTAAAGTTAAAAATTTAAATAAAAATAAAAGTCCAGTGTTATATAAAATCACAAATGAAATGTAATATGCTTGGTGAAGCAAATCTTAGGAGAGTTGGTGGAACTGTATATCACATGTATTAATTAATGTTATTTCCCTCGTGTCTGGAAGATAGGGGAGATAAGTTTTAAAGGATAAAACATATATAAAGTTATCTCAAAGTCGTACCGTCCAATCTGTTTATTACCAGTATTACGGAAAATATTGGACAAATATATTGCAGACAGAATAATGAATGAAATTAAAACGGCAAGTAAAATAAGATGCAATTCGGATTCATGCCGGGGAGAGGGACGGAGGATGCAGTCAACAAATTATTAGAATATGTGAAAAATAGGGAAACTAAATACGTGCTGGCGATTATAATTGATTTCGAAGGGGCTTTTGATAGCATTCAATGATCAACTGTTTACATATCGTATCTATATTGATACGAGACAGATATGTACTACTTAATATTGGTGGTGAGAAAATTATACATAAAATCGAACAAGGATGTCCCCAAGAAAGTCATACTGGACCTATTTATTGAAATGTGGTGTTGAATAAGGTATTGATAAATATAGAAGAAGAGGAAATTAAGCGTTAGCATATGCAGATGTTGTGATTTTGGTGGAAGGAAATAGTCGGCGAGAAATTGAAACTAAAAGCATAGAAATACTACCAAAATTTATGGGACAGAGTGGTGAGCAACAATTATTGATTTCAAAGAGGAAAACAAAGGCTATTATTTTTGGAATGGTATCTTCAAGAAGAAGAAATCCAATAGTTAAAATTGGGGATTGGAGATTGTCAATAGAAAGACAAGTAAAATCTTGGAGTGATCATAGACGACAAATTACTTTTTGCGAAATATTTCGAATACATAACATATAAAATAAAAAAGATATTATGGACTGCAACGAGTGGGAATAAATGAAAATATTATAGGAAGGAAAGGGTTAAATAGGATGTATGTAGGATGGCACTAGAACCCATTATATTATACTGTTGTAATGCGTGGTATAGGACATCAAAATTAGTAAGTAATGAAAGGAAATTGGCGAGTTTACAACGGTTGTTTACTTTGGTGGAGTAACTGTTATAAAAGTGTCAACAAAAACAATACAAATAATAACTGGGTATCTATCTATAGACCAATATTATTTAATTTACGAAATGAGACGAGAGGAATGCATAATGGTAGATGGACAGATATTATAGTATGTGGAGAATTTATTAAAATATAAAGAAAGTATTAATCTGAAGTTGGCAAACACGATGGACAGTAGCAAAGGAAGGCCGAGACATAAATTTATTACTTAAGTTGACTTCGTTTCCAAAAATAAATGGTTTAAACCGTATATAGCCCTGAGACAAATATTGTCTGGACACGGAAATTACAATAATTACTTGTATAGATTTGGCATAGCAGAGGACTGAAATTGCATCTGTGGAAATGGGGTGGAGATTTGAATCATATAGTATATGAATGAAGCATAACGGGGGTAGAGAGGGGAAGATGGTTTGAGATATTCAAGACCAAGGGTTTAACAAATTTAAATGACTGGGCATTTTTAATTGGATGTAAAAGTAAGCATACTGATTTTACGGATTATAACAGAAATTATAATACGAAATACACCTAAACACGACACGTAAGAAGATAATACAAATACAGTGAAACAAATAGAGGTGGAAGGATCGCGGATAAAAGAAAAAGCAAATACAAGAAGAAAAAAATGAAATGAAGAAATTTATTTTCAAGGGAAAAAAGAAACGCAGGTTATATTAACCCTGGTAATAACTTTGTGTTAAGGTACAGAGGCATGATGAAATATTGTACTTGATAAGTAAATAAATAAATACTATTTAATCAACAAGAATGGAGAAAAATGTTTCTACACACTACATGATGTTTTGATTCTTAGCTGTTCTATTGTATTATGTACTTTATACAGAAACTTGAATACTACCAACACTGAACCTCGATACAAAATGAAGCAGTTTCACCATCTGCTTTACCATGATTCAAGATTTTTTTCTACTTCCAATATTAAATCTTCTGAATTCAGTTCTACAACAGCTAACTAGACTGTTGTTTTCGCTCTCGTTTTATTTTCCACAAAACGAAGTATTCAGACAAGTATTAGATATGAATATAATTTTTAAGACAAACAATAAACGTGACTACTTTGATCCTGTCATCGTCTGTCATCGTGACATCAGGCGACGAATCAGAAGTGGTCCTCCACTCGTGGTCTAATATGAAAGGTCTCATTTGAAGCAATGCTTACGACAACCGACATTGGAGAGGCGCAGCAGTGATCGAGCATTGTGGAATCTCGTCCACCGTCATCCACTAGTGACTGCTAGTGGCCGCACTGTAATTGGCTTCAATACGAACGACCTCAGCCATTTTCGGTCATAAGTGACGGGCATCAGTGTACTGGGTTCAAAGAGTTACCTTCCCATCTATTTTTCGCAAAAAGATTTTGATCCTTGCCGCTTCTACATAATTATTAACTGTCCATGACTTAATAACAATAGTAATGATAAATTTGTCAAAAAAGCAGTTACAAACTGCGTATGACCACGTGGAGGACAATCAACTAATTTACTCACCGGTAACAAACAAGGGGCCATCCCATCAATTCCGGTTCCTAAGTTAGAGGCGAAATTAACATTTCAGTACACTCCTAAGAATAAAAAAGAACGGTACGTGTTATAATATTAACGGAATACCAACAAATTTGTATTTAATTAAACAAAAAAACGTTATTTCACAAGTGCGTATAATTATAAACTATAGATATTTCAAAAACATTGCTCATACATTGAAACTATTAAAAAACTCTACATTCCAGGTTTATTATTTCAATAGACGCCGCATAAGAACAAGAGCCCAGGCAACCTGTATAAAATATCCGTCTCGTACTTATTATAGACTCTTCACAATTTTAGTTATTGCTGTCACCGCGATGTTGCTTAATGTATGAGACTATTCGATTAACATGATACAATGTCTCATAGCCACCGATCGGAAAGCAACATCAGCAAAGGCATCAACTATAATAATAATAATAATAATAATAATAATATAATTTATTTCCATCATCACATTTAAAAAAGAAGATAAAGTTTAAACTTCTAGGAATACTGACCAATATCCAGTAGTAGGTCAGATACACGAATAAAATATAATTGTATGGCAACAAAAAACTACTGAATCCTGTGAAACAATTTTGTCTCGTAGAAAAAAATAGCTGCACATTGATATCCGTCTCAGAGGACCGAAAAGGTATAAACAAATTTGTCGCTGTACGTGCAGGGATGTGCGGACAATTTGCTTGCTTTATCTGAACATTGGGCTCGAAGGATTATGACAGTAATGAATGATGAAAGGATGAAGGTGTAAGATGAGTAGTGATTGCCAGCAAATAGCAATTTAATGAAACACGCTATAAATAGAACAAGAGCTAATGAGGTGATACAAATACCAAAATAGAAATGTAGATGAGGCGCTGCGATAGTGTTGAGTGCTACATGATGGTTGACGTCGAGTTAGAGAGCGAAGAGAGCGGGCGAATGAATGCCTTGCACTTGAGTGCTCCTCGCAACGAGCCGACATGGTGCGGCTAGTGATGAATAGCGGCAAGTGAGCCATGTTGCGTGGCTCGCCGGGATGATGAGATATGTTGACGGCGTAGTAACCCTGTGGAGACTGCTCGGGTGAGGTGACCGCGAGCGAGTGCCTGATGACGAGGTAAGTGATGAATGGCAGAGAGTGAGCCAAGTGACGTAGCTGCCGGGCGTCTGCTGTACCACCTGAGAGCGAGTGGCATGCTGCGAGTCCGCCCAGAGGGCGAGTGGATGAATACCCGTCCGGAGAGCGAGTGGCCGTCCGAACTCTCGCAACTGCAGCGGGCGAGTGACTGTCCCACCGCTCTGGCGAGCAGTGAGCGAGAGGCCTGTTCGACTTCTCTCGAATGCAGCGGGCGAGAGAGTGTCTGATCGCTCTGGCGAGCGGTGCCAGCACATGGTCTGGCTGGCCGTGCATGGACTCGCGCTGTAGCGTGAGTTGACGCTCCAATCGCGTAGCAGGACGTCGTGACGGTTGCATAATTTCTGACGGGAAGCGCCGCCAGAATAATCGATATGAGGCGTCGTCATTCACAGTTACTCATGTCATCTTTGCATAAAGAGTGAGTTCAGAAATAACTCACTTGTCTTAATAATGTTACACTAAAAATGTCTAAACAAAAAAATAATAAGTCTGTTTCACCAGAAAATTTCTTTTAAGTCAACATGCCGATATCTGTGGCGTCTGCATGGAAATTTACTTCAATCCATTAGGCTAATTAACAAAACCATAGTTTCTTGAATAATACACCGATAAAGAGTAACTACATGACACATTTAAATTAATTAATTTAATTAGGAATAACTAAGAATAACATTCATTTGCAATCTGAGGAAAACAAACAAACTAAATCAAACTTATCTGCACTGGTATCATGGAAAAATAAATTAACAAAAGCAACGCGACGATGTCGATCTTCAAGAGTTGGAGACAGCTGCGTGAAGTGGTCAATTTTGCCATAAGGAGGCGGTACTACATGGTACATGTAAATAAACAAAGTTGCTTTTAGTAAAAACCTGGTTGGTTGACTTGCATTATCTTTTTTAAATGAATTTTAAAATGCGAATTTTTTATTACCCGAACCATCCCTGACAACATTAGTTTGGATTGTTGAGTTCTACTGCATATCATTGTAGATCGTACATTATAATACAATAACACAATCTTTATGATAAACTTTACTTACTGAATGAATCAAATTTAAGTATTCCAAGACATAGTCGTGAAATTTGAAAATGCAATTCCGATAGCTCAAATTGCAAACAATAAAAAAAATTAAATAAATTATTTAGTATTTGGCTTATTTCATGTTTGTTAATAGTTTTTTTGCATTGCATATACTTAATGTTCCTTGACAAATAAATGTAGTATGTTACAACTTCAAATTAATGTTCCTTGATAATTCTGTCGTAATACATGACAAAATAAACCACATTTAAATGCAATTTTGGCAAATTGTTATTAGCTAACTAGCTAACATCAAGTTGGCAGGGATCCTACAGAATTAGGATTCTGATTTTTCGAAAAATTTTCGTACAATCCGTTTAAACATTTCATAATTTTCATAAGTATACTATCAAATACACTTATGTCGCAGAATTCTACATTTACCACTTATGTCATAGATGGTGAATGTTTGTATAGAGTCACGTTTAAAGCATACTTATATTTAATTTCTATTAATAGGGTTGTCTCTTGTATGCTTCCGGATACTTAAAATGCTTCCATGAGAAAATTAAGTCTGGACTTAATTTGGGGTAAAAAATCTATCATTATTAGATTATGCTGGGTTATTCTTCTTTACAAATACCCACGCTGAAATCATCGTATTGCTTCCGAATTTCTCTCCGACATGATTTACTCATATGAAATTGGATACTTTCGAAACTGTTGTAATGAATCTGTCGATTCCGACCTTCCTCTCCCAAGAGTGGGAGTTCAATAATGGGATTGGACCGAACGCAGAGAAAAGAGACTGCAGTTCAGTGACGCTGATTCAACTCCCACCTCTGTTGGGTGAGAGAGAGAGAGAGAGAGAAAGGAAGAGTGGGAGAGAGATAGAAACGGACGCTTGCCTTTGTCGACAACGGCCCACCGTAATTACCTATCTTTCAAATAGGAGCGGGGATCTGATTTGGATTTAATTCGAAAGACTAATGATCAGTCTAGGAGGGAATTGGAGTCTCCTGATGAGAGAGCAAATATCGGATTTTCCTTCAGGAATAGAATATTTTCTTTTTACATCGTAATCAACTGAAATGAGAATGTATGATAAATGAGGAAATATGTTTTTAAAATTAGTATATATAATTGTCTTCCGTCTCGCATTCAGTTCGCGCCATATATAACTAAATGTTTATCATAACACATAATATATTTATAAAGAACAAAGATAAATGCAACGAGATATGGACGTAAACAGATAATTGAAATCACGGAACAACTAATACGAAATATGAATAAATGTTATAAAGGAAAATTGAATTATTTAAAATACGGCAGAAATAGCGGAAGGATACATTTGTAAAATTATTTAACTCAAACATGCAAAAAAATAGATGAGGTAAGGGAAAATATGACGATCTCCGTTAAAAGGACGATTTAAAGTCTTTAGGATTCAAAAGAGGGAGAGGAGAGCTCGAAAATTGTCTTCTTCTTTACTTAGTACTAGAGACAGAGTTGTCAAATAATTTGTTAAATAAACTCTATATTGAAAACAGTTAAAATAACTATTTAAAATAAGGAATTAATTAACAATGTCATCTTTTAAAAGTGAGGATAATTTCACAACGTCAGGGCATTTGAGCGTTATAATCTAGGTTCATTTAAGATATTGGTAGGGAATTAATGGATGTCTTCCGTTCGTTCATTACTTTCGTATTCAACCAATCCTTTTTGACGTCTACATCTTGTTCGGTGGTACCTCTCGATTTTATTACTTGCGTTCATTATTCAAATGATCCTCTTTTAAGACCTTCTTTTTGTAGTTTTTATATATTTTGCGATGGTAGAATAAAACGAGATTTGTATTTATTCCATACAAGATACTAAATTATAAGTAAATGACTTAAAATGAATTACGAATTAATTAGTGTCAACTATCTTTCTGATATCTAAGATTAAAAATAATTGTAGGTACGTTTTTCTGGAATTATATGAATATTTTCATAATTATGGGTGTGATTTGCTGCTTTACTCGTACAAACACAAAAGTGTTGTTACAACAGAAAATATAATTATTTTGTAGATTTATTTACTACAACATAATTCAAAGTCATCCTTCAAATCTCAGTGTTTTACTAAATGTTATGATTTAATGACAATTCATTATGACTACATAACTGAAGTATCAAACAATGTATCTCGTGTACAAACATTGATGGATGACTCATGACAACGTTTGTCTCATGCGGCCGAGACTTTTCTATCAGCAGTGTTTGGCCAAGCTACTGTAAACTTTTAATACAGTCCAATTCCATAAAATAGAAAATGAAATAACATTTACATTATCCACTTTTACCATTAGTTGAGCCATCAGATGAGGTAAACAAAATAGAAGTTATTTAACAAATTGTCATAATACATTTTTGAAATAGGTATTTTTCTCTTCTTCCAAGAAAAACCCTATTACATTCCTATTTTCAGCAAGAAAATATCTCTGACAGTTTTTCTACTTCTTCAAATCATACAAGAACAACGCAAAATCGGAGCAAAAAGAAATTATGTTATTAAGGACTCTCATTCCAAAGATAAACGAGGTCTCTATAAACATATGATATCTAATGGTAGTGCATCCGTTTCACCCCGTCGAACAATGTTTTTGCATTAACTGTAAGATGGGAATTATAAATGCCCTGATTTCAGAATTTTTCTTGGTTTAATTCAAGAATTGGAGAAATCGTAATGTTGATACGTTTATGAACGTTAATCTGATCGACAGTAAACTGTGTAGATACATTAGAGATTTTTGTGTTCTTAATGTGGTGAATTTTTATAAAATTGCGAGGCTAAATCTTGTGGCTTTTTATTACGTTAATTTTAATCTAATATTGACACTGTTATAGTAGATATAAAAAATACAAATATAATATTGTCTTCTACGGGAAAGAAAAAGAGAACAAACATTTGTTGAAGAAAGAAGGGAAAACATTTAAAGAAGATGAGCTGAAAGTGAAAAAGTTTACCAAATTCTAGCCGGATACCAGTTAAAAAGTAAAGAGAAGATTCATAAATTGTCGGGTAGCATTTGATATGTGATGTTTTGCATAGCATTGACCATTTTATGGACAAGGTGGTGTCTGTCCGCTTTTAAATCTAAACGAAGTTAGTATTTTTTGTTGATTGTTTCAGATGGTCCTTCGATAAATAACAATGTGTGTGTGTGTTCAGCTGCATCACAAAATCTTGATTGAAAATTCTTCTAGAAAGTTGTATAATTTTAAGTGTTGCGAAATATTCGTATTTACGAATTAAATATTATTCATTTTCTAATGTACAATTATTCTGTTTTCATGACTTAATCTCAACCCAATTCACTTATTTTAATAGATTAATATTTTATTATATAAAAATATTATATATAGTAGCACAATATTTGCATTGAATGAATGATTACGAATAACTTGAACCTAAGGTGGTGAGTGTTCTTATAGTAAACCATGCTTATGCCATGTAAAGTGTCTTTTAAAATGAATGGCCTGAAGTAACACAGGAAAACGTAAACCATTATCAGGGCTTTTGAAATTTCATGAAATGATATTTAAACATTCTGGAAATACTTTTTTAAACTACTGAGTACCTTTATGTAAACACTCATGATGGAGCTAGTAATTTTTATATCTGTCAGCTGAGGCAACAATTAGGTTTAAATAATGTATGAAATTTTTTCGAGTACAACCCAGCCCTAAGAATGAGGAAATAAACATCTTTATCAGAGAGTGATTACTGATTAATTCATTTATTGACCCCGTTATCCATGATAAACACCAATTATTGAGGAGAGGTCCAGGAAAGGAAGAAAAACTTTTCTATACGGAAAAGGAAATATAAGTTTTCGAAACGTAGGCATGGAAATGTTTTTTTTTCCTTTCCTGGACCTCCCCTCAGTAATTGGTATTTATCATGCTTACTGAAGTTAATTTCCTAGTTCCTTTATGATATTAAAATCGTAAATGTTCAGACACTTAAAAAGCTCAATAAAGCAGCATTGAATGTCTTGGTAAAATTTTAGACATACAAATGATCCATTTCATTGTTTTTGGATGAAATGTGAATATGAAGTTCAAGTTTATGTTAAAATTTGAAACAAAAGTCACGCCACCATCAAGACAAATTTGGGTGAAGCACATTTGTATTTTGTTCAGACACACGAAAATGAGAAATGAGCAAATCCAAGGCCCACCGTGAAACCGCTTTACAACATCCTCATATCTGTTGAACAAAATGTAAGTTCGTTATAGGCTAGTCATAAGGTTGAAAGCTAAGCACAAAGAGAAGGAATTCTCAGAAGCTGAAATTCAACATAGTAATAAATCTGTAGACACAATAAGAAAACAATAATTATTTATTGCTAATTTGAAGGTAGTGGACCGAATGAAGTATGGAATTTCGTTAAATTATTTAAACAAAATAAGCAATTACTGTAAATAATGAAATGCACTATCAAACAAATTTTCCTATATAAGAAATTAAAACGTTAATCGTTTAAAGCAGTGAGATCTACAGGTAACATCACCAAGTAAAAATAACTATACTATGATTCTGAACAAAAAATAAAGCATTTTTTATTGTATAACCTGATAATTTTTTCAATATTTTAAAATGTCAGTTTTAGGCTCATTTTATTTTTATCAGATTTACGTCGAAACTCTTAACAATTCGAAGCAGTTATTTTCAACGTGAAATGAAGTTACAACATATGAAAAGTTATAGGAATAACATTTATTAAATACAAGAAGTGGTTGTGTTATTTATTTTGTTCAGAAATTTAAACTTACTTTTGCCATAGTAAATTCATAGTTGGCAACTTTCTTCTAGGTCTTTCATTTAACGGCTAACTTGTGTGCTACTGGGACTTGCTCATTTTTCACTGAAATATTTTTGAAGTCAAGGGATATTTCATCTATGAAAACTGATGGTGTGTTAACCAATCACGAAGAGCAATTATTATGAAAATATATAGGAAAAAGAAACTAAAAATAAAAAAAGAACTTAGCAAATGAATTCGTTTATTCTCAGTGCTACTTACAACAGAGACATAAGCAGAGGCCCTTGACGCGCTCATGGATGAGAATGCATACTTGTCTTGAAATAAATACAAGACGCTTTTATGTTCAACGAATCGTAGAACCTTAAAAGGACAAAATTAAATTTTTTTTCACAGATAAGAGAGATTTTTTTCCAAAGACCTGAGAATCCTTCAAGTCGAGTACTATCGTGAAAAAAAATCTTAAAAATTCTGAGAAGAAAGAAAAAAGATTTGAAGATTTTCTCTTATGAGAATGATGTCAAATTCTGGAATTGGGGTGTGCCTCGAGCTATTATTGGTATCATAAGAAATTTCTCTTAATTACATCAAAGTTTTTTCTGGAATTAGCTTCATTTATTTATTTTGAAGAGTGTGTTAAATGAAAATTGGAATTTTTTGAGTAACGAAAATGTCAGCTTTTCTTTGATTTACGACATTGCAAATGTCATTTCCTTAAGAAATATTTGCTTCTTCTGCTTGCAATAGATTACTTTCATTTGAATTTTTTAATAATATTATTTGGGGAACTCTGCAGAGATCTCCATGTCCCCACTCCACAAAAAAATTGTTTCAAATTACAGTTTCAGCAATTCGCTATCCAGTGATATAAATTTTTTTATACCCACTGAAAAGTTTTGAATTAATAGTCTTTAATGTATTACGGTCTTATTTGGAGAAACGTGTGTAGGTTTATATTTTATTGATATTCTGAGATCTCTCAAAAGTATATGGGCTTCACATAACTAAGAAGCAATTAAAACACAGCAAATGCAAATAGAAACACAATGACGTTAAGATTGTCATACCTTGTACGTCATTTAAGAGAATAATTCCACGAAAACTGCTCTACCGGGAATCAGTCGTAACTATAGAAGTATACTATCTAACCATGAAAATATATTATCTAGGTAGTATATCTCTATGGTCTTAATATGTGATTGAAGATAAGTGATTCTCGTCAAACAAATAGTGGAATGGAAACCAATATTTCTCATCATATTTTAAATTCACAAAATAATTGTCTTCGTCTTTTTCCTCGAACCCCTTTTCCAAATACCGATGATTGTATGTACCACCTTCATTATGTATCGTGTACACGAGTGTACTGTAAAACTGCATGTCACGTTATGTTCCGTTCCATGCTTGAAATATTTTAATTCAACATATTTCTACGCATTTCTATAACTTAACGTTAATGAACGACTCGCATAAATCTTAAAATAATCATTTTTATAAATTTTAGTATACACGTTGCCATTTTTCCAAATTGAAATCTTAAATACGTCGATGTTTGTACGAACACGTGTTAAAATTCGTAAGCGTTGTGAATAAAGTGTGTCTATACGCATCACGGTTGCTGTACCTGTTTCTTGGCACATTTCCACGGCATCACCGACTGCCTAGCACGTCCTTATTCTCTAACTCTCCCCCACCCCTTTGTAGACCCCTACTCAACCACCTCCTCAGCCTCCACGATTCCACCCCCTCTCCTGTTCGATAGAAGGCAATAGTGAGCATTTGTTGCATGCATGGCTTGTTCGCACATCGACGAAGATCCAACAGTCCGCTGTAGTCTCAACTCGCACAAAGACTTCCCTCGAAAGCGAGTTTCATGTTTCACAGATTTTTTCCTTCTTTTTTCTCCGCAAAACTTCTCTCGATATTTATTCATGACTTGCCTTCTACCTGCTTCCTTTACAAAATACTCATGAACGTAGAAAGAATCACTTTGATATTGTGGAGGGTTTTCATGCTCTCAAATTCGCAACTTGAGAGATTCAAAAAGGAATATAATGGCTTTATCGGCGAGACTTCTTGAAGTAGAAAACGTGTTTCGCAAGATTATGCTCCAATCGTAAATGATTAAGAAAAAGAAGTTGTCGATAATTTCCATTCTACTCGTGTTTACCAGGTGTGTGATAAGATTTTAAATAAGCTGGGATTTCTGTATTAATTTTTTATGCCTTTCGATATTATTCGAGAAAAAGTGCATTTACTTTCTTCTACAAATATATTGAAGTGTTACACACCATTAATACAATAATGAATTCGAGTCAATTATTATAACTTATTAATACAAATCAACTCGTCAAATCACAATCGTATTTTGCAGCAACTCTTAAAAACATCCTTTCCACTGACATTATAGTGGTCTAAAATCGGGAATCTACTGTTATAATTGTTTATTTTTCTTGGGTATAAAATTTATATAGTTAGGATCTAATTAATATCCAGTGCACTCTGATGAAAAAATTACAACTAATATTCACAGTGAAATTAATTCTCTTAGTCTCGTCAACCATAAATTAATTTTTAAAGTTAACTTTCGACTGCACAACAGTCATCTTCAGTAATCTTCCTCCAGACAAAGAAAAATATGGTTGGTGAGACTAAGAAAATTAATTTCATTTTCAATTACGCCGAAAAAAGTTACCAACACCATCTATATTTAAAATTCACAGATTCACTTTTTCGAATAAACATTTTCCCCGACTTCGAAGCGATATTGATCTCCACATTCCTTTGATGTTTATTTCGCCCAGTTTCATGGGTGAGTACGGAACAAGAAACCTCCAATCAGAGAACGATGCATCCGGGGGAGCAATGACGGTGAAAGCGGCGAGCGACGCGCCACTGAGTATACGAGGGTCGTTCTCCGCGGCGACAACCAGGATTAATTCCCGCTTTCCATCAAACTGCCAGTTCCGTGTATCAGTTCGTTTCGGAGCGCGCGCCTCCTCGGTCTGGGCGCCGCAATGATGAAAAGACTCGAGTCGTTCGTTCCACTTATTGGGGGACACACTACTAGAATCACATCGTTCATCGCTCGCCACACCCTCGCGGTGCACGCGACGCCACCCCCAAACCTCTCCCAGACTCACCCTCCATCCATCCTCTTCCTATCACGGTCGTCTCTAAAACGCGCTTTTGCTCTTGGCAATCCTACGCTCTCTGCTCGTTTTGAACGGAGCTATTACTACTGTCTGTATGGCGTATGTTTCTACCGGAATATTGCTGCCACTTGCATAAGAAACGCTTCGACAGGAGAGGATTGTATCATGGATTGGGTAGCGCTTAACTATCACCATCTCTGAAACACTACTATCCATTGCTTCAATCATCCCCATTGAAATAAAAGTATTATTGCATCGAAATCACGAATATGAATTACTTCACCGACATCGCTGGCAACTAAAATGGCAATGTAAATAAAAACATTCTTGGTTGCAACGCAAAAATTATTTTAAATCATATGAGCCGTTGTTAATAATCTCAAACAAGAGTCGAAATTTCATAACAACTGGATTATTTTCATGACTCAAAATCGTCATTAGTACTACCACAGTAGCGTCACCATCCCTGAAGTATTATGATCATTACCACGAATGTATTACTATAATAAACCTAGTAATATAATTGGAATTAGAGTATCGCATCAGTTCCGTCGTTTAAATGTATGTAATATATAACCATCATTCAAGTATGCGTGTACTGAGTTTCTATGAGCAAAGAAAAATTAAATCAACTGTTGTCACTTAAAACTTGACAGGTGAATCGCTGCTACCAATTCCATTAACGTTTACGAACATATTTTCCAAATTAACCTCCACTGATTTCACGCTCAAATCTTTGTAGTTGCTCTTTCAAGTCACCATTGTCAAAATCCAACCCCAACGCCTTAACAGAAAGTTAATAAGACCGTAAAAACTTATTTTATACAGCAACGTCATAGTCTATAATTGTCGTCTCCAGCGTCACCGAAATCATCGACATTTCATTACCCCAAATTATCCACACAGTTGACCGTGATGCAACCGATGACGTCATTATAACGTCCTCCATCACAGACATTCCCTTGTGTCATCTCATTATATCTTTATGTTTACAACCACTATCTATATGTTCACTTTTTCTTGCTGCTTCCCCTTCAGCTAACCTACGTTTCTGTCATCTCCGCAACTCCCTCTTTATCTCTACCTTCGTCGCCACACAGACCCTTGAGGATATCCGATGATGTAATGCGCCCTTTTCCGCAGTGTACGAGATATCAATTCGTTGTTTCCGATGCAGCGCCAGCTGAGGCAATTTTATGACATTCTGGTATCTCATAACGCGTTTGTCATGTGAGCTCGATTTATTTATTGTTGGAAATGACCGTTGGTAATTGGTACCTCTTGACTATAACAGATGGCGGAGCTTTCTGATCGTAACGCATGGAAGCAGTTTTCGTGTGTTGTTCCCTTATAAAGTTTTGTAATGGAAATGACTGAACATACTCGTACATTAGTCAAAAGGAAAAAAACCCAACACTATACAATATGTCAGCATTTGATTTGTAAATTTGATATGCAAACCTACGCTACGTACATTTGATATATTTTACTTGAAGAGGAATTATTTTTTCCCTACAAAATTGATCAGTGAATCGCCATTAGTTCTATGTTGAAGTTATTGACACTATATGTTCTATAAATAACGTATTTCAAATGTTGTTAAATAATTAAATGATAAAGAAGGTTTTAAAGTTCTATTGTAAGGTTGTGGAGCAGATAAATATGTAAGAAAAATCTTCCATCAGATTATCAATAGTATGCAAAAAATGGCACCTATCTAAGATGTCTTGTTTTACCTTGACAAAATTTGCAAGAATTCATTTGAGCGCTTACCACGCAATACTACGTGCCCTATATATATCTCAATTTAATATACTACACACAATATATATATTCGAAAATATTTTATGAATAAAAGTGTCAACAGAAAAGAGTCGAAAATATTTTATGAATAAAAGTGTCAACAGAAACGTTTTCTCATCTAAAACATTTCTTCTCTGTCTATGATCATTTGTACTTACAACTTTGATGTTTGTTTTCATAGCAATACCATCTAGAAGGAAATAAAAATAAGTTTACCTGTTGGTTTATGCTTTAAAATTTAGGCAACTAAGTCAGTCACGACAACCGACGCTAACAAAATCTTCAGACCCCTCACTGCACCACCCGGGAAGGGTGTGAAGAGAAGAGAGGGGCGCGTCAGTTGTAGAAAGAAAGGAGCAGGGTCATCAAGGTTCGGAAGCTGGGACGACTGCCACTGAGAACTTTGAATGAATATGACTGCACTCCGATGCAACATTGATTATAGAACGTCTTCATTAATTCTAGCGGTCATTAACATTTCATGGTTCCAAAAAAGAGGTTCCAAAATAAGCGATATGTTAGTGACGGCTCTTAATGGTAATTATGTTATCTTGTGTCAACANCACCTTCGCTGCTTATGTAAGATCGCACTTGTGTCAATAAATATTGATAGTGCAAGTATTCTTCCTCTCCCCCCTCTCCCACAAAATCAATTCTTGGACATTTATTGGAATTTATCAATTTGCCAAATTTTTAATTTAATTATGCTAATAATAACATAGGACAATTTTTCATTTTACCCGAATTGAATTTCTTTATATTTAATTTGGAACAGATCACGAAAAGAAGTAAATTAATTATTGTTAGATCCCTCCTACATACAAAATTCGCCTAAATAGATAGAAAGCTCAGTGGCTGATTCCTTAATTGAGGATCAGTCCCCGACGACGTCATGGGTCAACTTCTAAGTCTAAGCATCTTAAACGGCATCCGATGTTACTCAACCTGCTTCTCAATGAATCCTGGGTCTTCACACAGGGTCAAAGTTCTCGTAGCGTTTCGCACACCACTTCACTTCCCTTAATGAGCCGAGGCCTGAAGGTGTGGGGTTACGTTACGATTTCAAGAATAATCTTTCAATTATTTAGAAAGTTCACTCCAAACTAAAAGTATGCTGATACCATAATTAGTAGTATGATAACTCTTTCCGACTTCTTGGATGATTTTCAAGAATTATTACTCCGATAAAATATATACTTATACTATTTTTTTTTTTCAATATTTCTTTTTATATTTGGTATTTAGTGACATATTAATTGTATTTAAATGTTCTGTGACAGTATAAAAACAGCCCTTATAGAGAAAATAACGTGTGTTGCTTTCAAGAGCATGAGTGTATTTCATCTTTATTTGCTAACATCAAACATTGCTTTAATTAACTTTTTCACCCAATTTTCACGCATTTAGTGAAGAAACAATATCTAAAGTACGATTCATCATTTTTCCATGCAAAATAAACTACATTGTTCCAAGAAAAGCCAGTTTAATTATGAGTGTTTACTGGTGGCGTGATATGTAGAAGATATATCAACAACACAATTTAACATGAAGTAAAATATCCTCGTCAGAATGGTCAAAGCGTGAGTGAGGGATTCTCATGCACATTTATATATTCACCACTCGACATGTTATAAAATTGTCACTTCATGCTTCAATTTAGCATTTCCAAACGACGATATTTTGCTTGGGATTTGTACATTTTTGAAGTTTGCTAAGTGTGTCAATTCCAGTGTCGCGGTTAAAGGAGACCATAATTTGAATACAACATACATTTTTTTGAAAAAATTAAACATACTAATTTCATATAACCATCTCTTTAGCTCTTACACTTCTTATTTTTAGTTTTGTAATAATGTTAAAATTGATCTAATTAGATATTTAACAACTAAATAATTTATACCGTTAATGAACTCCGACAGACATGATTTCTAAATCAGGGAAACCTCGCGTCTCAAAGTTTCGAAACCATTGGTTTAGCTTATTAAAAATAATTCATTCTTTCAGTGGATAAAAAATATGTTTCACATAGATTTCCATGTAAAATGGTGCATCAAATTTTTTCCTCATAATTTGTTATTTGAGTTGTAACTGACGAGTTATCAAAATGTCGACGATACGACGGTAAATTATTTGCTTCAATAAATCTCATTAATAACAAGTTGCCAAACAACAATTGTGCTTCTGTGAAGCGGGACCATACTTAAGAAAATATATCTAAAAAACTGTTTCGATATCTCTTCGAACATTTGCGAATTTGAGAACAGGAAAACTAATTTCGAACGTTTTGCATTGATATTTAGAATATTTGTACAACCGCACAACCGTGGGAATACACATTCCTAATTTGTGTTACGTAGATCTATCATTTGCCCCTCTCCTATGATGACTTCCTACTGTTTCGGTCGTTAGCAACATGTATTTTCGGTCGTTCCCCCAGCGACTTGCGAACAGTTTGTAGCAGCTTGTGGGGGATGTGATCTGGCTTACAATCAGCGCTCTGCCACTGGTCTCCGAAGAAGATTTACATTGATTTTGGTTTAAAATTAGATGTACATTATACATCAGTCACTCGAAATCATTCATTTAATTTATTACTTCTTGAATAGACGTGTAACGTTGAAATTGAAAATAATTCTTCACAGATAAACACAAACCTAATACAAGCATTCCTGTGCAAGATTTTTTGAATGAATGAATAAGGGATTACTAATAGCAAAAAAGAATGTTCCTTTGTTCGTACACACTCTATCTACTAGCATTCTTTGAAGGATTGCTTCGGTTTGACAAAAGTTTTGAAAAATCTATTATAAATAGAGTCGTTATCATTAAATGAAATGACTATGCAATAATTATTTGATTATTTGATCAGAAGAAAGTATAAGGTATTTCAAAATTAAAATTGCTTTCTGATATATTTCACAATGAAATCGGAGATTCACTTTAAGTGTGTATTTTGAATGTCGAGATATTAGAATGTGTAGGATTTTAGTTGATGTTTGGAAGTGTTTAATTTATTTTCTTTTATTACAATTAGAAGCAACGTTTTAGTGGANGTAAGAATATTGTATGTATAATGAGTTGGTGGATATTGAAACACACATGAGGTTTAGTCGAAGTTCTGTCAAACTTAGATTTCAATAGTAAATCCTAGTGAATTGTTTGTATATGCCTGTCCCTGATTGGTGACATTTTAGCCAATTTTAGGTTAGCACGTGTCGCATACTCTAAAAATTAAAATGTTATTTATCTCGTCATCCTTACAGAACTTTTGGCGGGATGGAGAGGTAGTTGCGAAAACTCAGAGAAAGTTAGGAAAGACCGATATTGGAATACTTGGATAATGTAAGAGTTAAAAAACAGAATGTAAATTTGTTTGAACCATGTAATGCCTTAACGTAATTCGTATGTGGACAAGTAATTTCTGGACTCACTTCAAAACAGTTAAGAACATGATATAAACTGTAGATGTGGGGAAGATGAAGAGGGATGAACCCATGTATTATGAAAATGTAATTTATATGAAGAAACATGGTATATCATCTCCCAATTAAAAGAGGTTCTTAAACTCTTTCAATTGAAATGTTTGAGGTAGTTTGTTAATGACACTAAATAAATTTGTAATGCATTCAAATATAATAGCCAATAATACAAGTTTGTTTATAAAAGAAACCAAGGGAAAGTACCTCCAGTAGGTTACTGATAAACGAATAAGATTCTATTTTCAGATAATGCAATTACTAAGTGGTAACTAGAGGCAAGATGGTCACATCTACCAGTCGTGGTATTATGTGAACATGCTAAGGACAATTCCTGTCAGCCAACTCGCTAACTGCGCGATGACTGGACGCGCAGTGGTGGGGTAAAGCCGCCGTTGCTTATTGCTATCTTACAGCAATGACAGCCATGTTTTGTGTTCGGTTATGTCAGAAAATTAAAAGTATCTCGATCAAGTGCACCACGCCATCACATTGATCGAATGCACAAGTATTATAATTCATTATAAAATAATTTAATAAATGAAAGATATTTGTTCATCGAAGACTTTGTAACTGAGGAAGCAGAATTGTCTTGTCAACCTCTCTATTCTTTTCCCACATGATTTTTTTTGCGTTATTACTTTTATCTTGTGAGCAAACAAACTATTTAATTTCTTGGCGAATAAATGTGAGTCTTATGATTATTTTTGTAATCTTGCATGATCACAATTTTCAAAAACTTCCCAAACGCCTTCTAGATGTAAAGCTGCTCATTTAAATATAATAATACGACACGTGCAACACGATGCTCGGTTAAATGTGAATAGTTACATATTTAATACATAAATGTGAATCGTAAGCAAATACTTTTCTGAAATTTTCAAACTGAAATAAAACCCAACACTACCTGAAATTGAAGTCCTGCTTTATATCCAAGCGAAGGAAAATGTGGTTGTACGCGATTCGTCTCCCCAACTCCTTTACGATGCACGCAGTTGCCCGTACCATTCGTCGAAGGGCAAATCGCTGGTAACCTCTAGTATCGAAGATACTGATGCGAGGTGATAAAGAACAAGGTCACGATCAAAGAAAAAGGTCATAAAATAAAACTATAATAATGTAATAAAACAGATTAGTAATGACACTAGACGGTGTGTTCAAATGATCTGATCGAATACATGAAAAAATGTAATTGTCAAACCAATGAATCAGAGAAAAAATATGATTCACTAGCAGTTCTTGTGACGAAACCCGTCGCTCTGAAGAGTGTACAGGGTTGCATATTCGAAGGAACACAACGGCACGATCGTGTATGGTGTTAACGACGTATCTTTGTCTTAGGCTTGGACAAGATTTTACCCAGAGGACGGAGCCCCTCCCGTTCGTCAGCAAAATATATCTTTCGAATTAACCGAAAACCTTGAAAGAAGTTAACTCATGGGTGACACGATCTTAGTAATATGGATAGTGACATTTTAATATTCCGTTTAAAATGTCTCATACTTTGCGTCACTTTCTCTGTGAGTAATATCTTTTACAAAAAAAAAGGGGGGGAGTGAAATACCTCAAATATTTACTGACGTCATATGTGTTTATATATTGCTTGACTACTGTTTTAAGGAATACTGAATAATTCGAGTTGCATGGTTAATCCAAAATTGAATTATTGGTGAAACTTAATTCAAAATATTCATTAAATGTTTGAATAGCACAAACATTACACTTTCTTTCGTGGATATTTAGAAATAAGTTTCAGTATTGTTAAGACGTAGTGTAGTTTTTTTAAGAATATTGTAATACTTTTTACATTTCATACGAATGGAAAAAGTAACGAAATTTGTATTTCAAAAGGTACAAAACTGCTCCAAGTATTCTGCAGAGTAGATTAAACTTTCAGTACCATTCACACAGTTTTACTGTAGAGGAATTTAATGTGTCAAATTTCGTGAGTACCTCCGAAACACTGAGTGATCACCTCATAATCCTTTTTATTCAAGGCACAGTGAGAGAGCATTCAAACACCAGAACGTAAACGCACAGTTGCCATATACGCGAACATAAACTAAGTTCTTTTGACCGTTTTCGTAACATGCTTTATTAACACGACCGTCCTAGCTCTATAAAGCCGCACAACATAATGCATATTGTATTCGGAGACATTGTCTCGTTTGAACAAGCGAGGTGAGTTGGTAGCGAAGAGAGAGGGAAGGGGGTTGATTCGGATGAGGAGAGGCCATAATAAGGAAACATTATGCGCATTAATAATAAAGCTCGCGGCACATGTGCCAAGCAACTTCCCTGCAATGTAATGACGGGAAGTGGCCGCCGACGGGGGTGGCTAGGGGGCGGGGCTGCTGGTCGACCGCAACGGCCCGGCCAACGACGACGCTAGCGGCCGACGATCCGACTGCAGCCAAAGTGTCTGCAGCAGACACGGACGCTCAGCTAGCCTTTGTTCAGTCCCGTTGGATGGTCGGTCGGCTTTTCTGGCAAGGGAGATATATTAAAAACGAGAATTATATTTAAAGGGTTATAGTGTTAGGTTAGAAATTGCTCGTATTATACGGAGAGAATTCCCTTGTCACGAGATTCAAGATTATAAATCATACAAAGTTTTATTATACCTAGGGGTGATCGTCTCACTAATACTAACTTTATTATTATTTTCGAATTACTAGTTATTTCAATAGTTAAACGTTTTTCTGTTCTACAAAATATAATTTGATGACATTCTAACATACATTTTGTCATTTTTGTAACATATATAGTTTTATAACAACCATTTTTGTAACATATATAATATTTTTGTAACAAATTTTGATGATATTATAACATGTAGCTAACTATTTTGATTGCTATCTTAAGAGGGTGCAAAAAATAAATACGCCTCAGGGCCCTTGATCAGAAATGATGGGATGGTCCCTTGCATACTTCCGGCGAGTAAATTAGTTTATTGTTCTCCACGTGGTTCGTAATTTTATTTTTGAGAATAAATTTATTATTATGTTGATGATTCTAGAAAATTGATAAATTCTCCGAGGAATGAGATATTATTCAATTGATATCATGTAAACAAAAATCGCTTGGATGAAAATTACGCAAATTTCTCTCTCCGAAATTTTGAATTGTTAATACAGTTCATATTATTCTTTGGTAATTTTCCAAATCTTGAACTGAGCTAGATGATTGGAGAATATTTTTCCTCTGTTTGTTCTTCCAAAATAATTCTCTAAAAAGTGGCATTAGGAAAAAACGAAAAAAACGGACAAAAGACAAAATAAAATCGGATTTAAAATAAATTTTAAAATTTACCGGATAATTGATGAAAACATTCAGCATAAAATTGAATAAAAAGGGACAAGATTGAATAGTTGTCAAAATTGGAACTAAATTAACAAATTATAATAATAATTAGAAAATACAAATGATAAGAATTTTGTAAAACAAAAACTGGATTAAAGTCTGAAAAAATCAGTAATGAAAAAATGAAAAAAAAAAGAACAATGAATCTAAAAACTCCTTACAGATGAAACTTGTAATGATAAATCACCAACGAAAAACTATGAAAATTATACCATAGGGTAAACTAGTGGTGCAAAACCATTGCACATACTCTCTCATATACGTTTCTCAATGGACTAGAGAGCGGTATTAATGCATTCTATTAGGAGAGGGTTGATTTTAACTTGTTTCTCTATATTTTGGACCTCTCAATTTTACCCAGTTTAGAAAGTTTATTAAAGAAATATTTTACTAGCAATTATATAAAAGAATTTCTAATATACAAATTCTATTCTTTCGTTTTTGGGGGAGATAAGATGAGTAAGGTTTCAGTAACGACCGTTTCATAAATATAAATGCAAGGAAGTGTTAAGATATTTAATTCATTGAATAAAGGTTTACAAGAGTTTTGGTGGTTTGATTTACAAATTATCCGAACTATCTTCTTCTGAATTCTGAAAGTTTGAATACTATGTCCGGAATTGAACCAGAAAGTAATGCCGTAACGTAAATGGGAGTAAACGTTTGCAAAATATACGCAACGGGATATACGTGGACTAACTGCGTTAACTAATATTCGGAATGCGTAACACAATTTGCTTATTTGGGAATTAAGATTGTCAACGTGACAATTCCATTTGAGATTGTCTTGAGCATAGAGACTTAAGATATTTGTATTCGTAACAGTTTTAAATTGTGTTCCGTTTAAAGAAAGAGAAACCTCGGGTAAAGATTTTGTAATACTATTGTGAAATGACATAGACACTGTTTTGTTAGTGTTTACGATGAGACGATTTGCATGGCACCAAGTCGAAAGGTTGGACAAGACATTTTGAGCGTTGGCGTGTTTACATAGTAAATTAGTGTCATCAGCAAAATGAACCACTTTGCTATCTGATGTGGATGATGACATCTCGTTCACATACAATAAAAAGAGTATAGAGCCTTGGGAAGAAAATTGACCCTTGGGGTACTCCGTAAGTAAGTGGCTTTGTTTCTGAAAGACAACGCTGAAGTATTTTATTTTTAGTATAGGATATTTCTACCTGTTGATATCCATCTTTTAAACAAGAAAATAGCCATTGATGTGGAAGTCCACGAATGCCTAAAGAATGCAGTTTGGAAAGGAGAATTTCGTGATCGATGACATCGAATGCTTTGGATAAGTCAAGAAAAACACCCTGGAGATTTTCTCCACGGTCAAGAGATGTGGTAACATCGTTTAAGAAAGAAAATATGTCGCTTGTAGTGGCAAAGGATTTCCGAAAACCGTGTTGATCGTCAGAGAGAATGTTAGTTTTTGATAAAAAATCGAAAAGACGCTCATAGAACAATTTTATATAAGAAAGAAAATATGAAAGTAAAAACTGTAAGGTAGAGAAGAGAACAGTAAAATTTCGTATGTTAAAAACTGTTCGTTAAAAATCATATTTTGACCCACTATAATTCTTATTGAAATTTTTTTACGATTTTTCGACCACACATATAACGACAAGAAACGTTCGCAAAAACGCAGGATTCGTTGGTTTAAAACCGTCAGAATTAGAACTGTTTGATTCAAAACGGTACATATGAAAACTGTACGATCGTCCAAAAAAGGATGTCGGTTGTAATTTACTTTTCTTATATTTCAAAAGAGAATAGAAGAATTAACTTCGAATTTGAATGACAAGGGATGTTCGTCTACCTTTCATCGTATAGTCACCAAACCACTCGATCTCTGGCAGGAAGTTCCTTCGTGGAGATGATGTACATGAGTTGAGCTGAAGGCTGCAGTTCTCGGAGCCGAGAACACTGCGTCCAACTTTCACAGTCTCGCGTAATAGTCACTGTTCCTTGTATTCAGAGTTCACGATAATAACAGTCAGTTTGATTCATCTCCATTTATTGTGTCGTACAGTAGTTCCTGACTTCAGAACTCCATGGAACTGGTAACCCTGCTGGTAACAATACTTTTGTCACGGAATTGATCAGAGACTGGATCTTTCCGAAAATCGTAGTTATTTAGTTTGACATAAGGTGTATCTGATGGACAACTGAATTGACAAACACAGGGAAATATGTTTCACTTAACAAAGTGAAATAATAATAATCAAAGAAATTTTACTTTATGAATCCTGAACATTTATTGAGTTTACAATTCGAGAGAGAGGGAGATTTAAATGAGATCATAATTTAGTACAGGAATAATAGGCAGAAATAAATCTACCAAGAGTTCTCAAAACATACAATTAATTTTATTTGGATGACACACTAATTTGAGGAATTACTTCGTCCATTTTTAGTAAATATTTTGTGGAAAAATTATTGTTAAACACCTTTCAGTGAAAGAAAAATAATATTATATAAAATATTTGTGGAATTCTTTCACACCTCACTAAATTACAAACCATGTAATAATCAATAACTCATTCAGTAATCGCGGAAAACAACAGCAGCTGAAAAGTATGGATGATGCGCACTAAACAAAACGCTTGTGTGTGAATGAGTGAATAATGTGAATATAGAAATAAAATCCATGGTACGACTCTGGCAGTCGTGGTTCATAATGACAGGATGATACCACAAACCTGCACCGACGCGGCAATGCTGGGCACATAGCTATTTCTACGGGGTGAATATTATAAAAGGAGACGAACTTCAGAGGGTGATTCAAGTAGTGTATTGTGTAATTAATGAATGGTGACCTCGATCATCGGACATAAAACGTACCTATGAGGTATGCTGAAACATCTGCTGATGAGCAGATGTTTTGAAAATCGTGTCCGTGTAGTCTGTGACGGAATGAGCTACAGCCTGGAACATTTGAAAAAGTGAGGTAATCCATGATACGATGCGTGAATGATTGCCGCAAAGC
This sequence comes from Laupala kohalensis, assembly GCA_002313205.1. NCBI lineage: Eukaryota > Metazoa > Arthropoda > Insecta > Orthoptera > Trigonidiidae > Laupala > Laupala kohalensis. Next base: position 129,963 of record NNCF01126463.1, read on the forward strand.
CCATGGTAACCACTTTGAACATCTTTTGCAACATGGAAGCAATTAATGCAATGTAACATATAATGTAATGTACCAGTATAATTCTTCACTCCGAACTAACCTTCCCTTTCCGGAAACTTGTAGATTTAAACTTTTAGCTTGATATTCAAATATTTCCCCCTCTGAAGTTTGTACCGTTTAATAATATTCACCCTGTATGTGTTCCGGTTCTTTAATAAAAAAACATCTTTAATAATTCATTCAAAGTGTTCAACAATATCTCGTGTACTGTACACAAAATTTATTCGTACTTTCATAATCACATCAAGAGCCGGTCAAGTCATTTGAGATAATTTATTTGATATTTTTCATACTGTGACAAATTAATTAGAACATGCGTTGTTCACAAATAAGTATAACTTTGATGATGATGAATTTCTTTAGCTCTGAAATATTGTGATTATTGAGCTACTAAAGTATTCAATTAATTGTGTTTTGAAGAAAAGAGTGATTTAATTTAGGTTTTTACAAATCATTTTGATTCAATTGACCAAAAGTAGAATTACTATTCTCACAACAATTAGACTAAGATTTTGATTTTTTACTGCATTAATAATTATAAACTGTTTGTAATTTGCTAATATTAAAAAATTGAATTTCTGAAACTTGAATTTGGATGTATTTATGAGGTAATCTTAATTTTTAATGCTTACGTATTTTGCGTTGTTTTACGTGAACAAGTAGAAGACAGATGGATATAATTGAAAATGTCCCAAAATGTGACACAGCACTGATTTTCTTGAACTTCTAAGGTAAACATCTGCTTGGGAGGTATCCTAGCAACCGTACAATGTTTTTGCGACTGGCGGCCTATACTACGAATGCAATCTGTGAGACTTCACTGATACCGTGTCACCAAAGTTGCAAGTAAATAAATAAATAAATTTTATAGTCAGAAAAGAAATTATAAACTGCCTACGACCACGTGGAGGATAATAAACTAATTTACTCTTCGGGAGGAAGCAAGGGACCATCCCATCAATTCCGATCAAGGGCCCTAAGGCAGAAGCGGATTTAACATTTCAACGTACTCCTAACTATAAAAAAAGTTCGGCACGTTATAGTATTAACATAATACCAATAAGTATTGTATTTTATAAAACAAAAAAGTCATTTCTCAAGTATGCATTAATATCAAACTATAAATCATCGGTAAGTATTGTTGATGAATCGTAACTATTAAATAACGCTAAACTCGCGAATAATTGTTTCAATACATGCCGCCCCTGGGCAAGAGTCTGGCGAGTCTTATTAAAAAATCCGCCTCTACCCGAAAGAAAACCGAAGAAAATCCCGGGCCAGAATGGGGAAGTAAATAAACAATCTTTATTAAGAAGACCACATAGTTAAGAAATAAGAGATGACGAGTTGTATTTGTTTTTCTTTCAACTTTATTATTTTCTTGATATATTGATTTGTAATTGTTAATATTCAACATTTAATTTCTGATCAATAGTAATATTTTCGAGAATTACAAATACCCCATTTACCTTTTCATTAATAAAATAAATTGTTGTTTATTGTTATCGGAATGTGATTATTTGTTCTAACATCGAATTCCTTTCATCCACATTCATTATTAAGAGGACTTAAGAAATCAAATTCTTGTTGAGATGTAGTCTCACTTCTGGGATAAATTCTCCAGCGCGTGACACGAATCGATTAAATAACTTAAAAACAAATAAGCCATAAAACGTATGCGTATATGATCGAGAACTAAAAAACGTTCTTTTTGTACAAATTATTTTCAAACCATAAACTTAATGTATTTTTTAAATATTGTTTCATTGATTTCGAAAAATTATGTTAGTTCAGTCAATTTAAACATTTTGGCTTGCATCACTATTTAGTGGTGATTTACGTTTATGTTCTATGTGGTCAATTCCAGATGATGCAAAAACATTTTCAACCATGGTCGACTTAACGGAAGTTACGGAAATAGACAAAGAAAGAAGAACATTGTCAAGCTCTTTTCGGATTTATTTTTACCGAAGAACATTTAAAAATTTATATCTGTAACGATAAATTTGATATTATTGTATACTTTATCTCTGTAGCCCCATCCTGGTCCGGGTTTTACTCTGGTTTTTCTCCTGGTAGTGGCGGATTTTTCTTGGGCGAGAATGTCATAAATACTTTTGATTTATTATTCTCAAATTTTTTACTGCACTAATATTTACCATTTTTTAAATAATTAATGGATAACTACGTATTTATTAAATAATATTTTTTGTAAATATTAAATCCCCCACTGCCCATGGGCCCTTGATCGGAATTGATGGAATGTTCCCTTGCTTGTTTCCGGAGAGTAACTTAGTTTATTGCCCCCCAGTGGTCATACACAGTTCGCAACTGCTATTTTGACAATAAACTTTATTTATTTAAAAAAATACCATTTATGTGAAATAGCAGATGTGGAAGAAGCAATTTTTATTTATGTGTATGTAGATGAAAAAAAAAAACAATCGACGTACACAGATATCACTTGTTTCAACAATCGCATGATAAACCAGTCCACGCGCAAGCATGACGTGCCACAGCTACTTCTGCAGCAACACATCATTCAGTTAGAACATAATTATTAACAATAATGGATTGACAAAGACAGTGATAGGGATGGGGGATAATGAGGTTTTCTATAATCAGTGCAAATTTAGAACCGAATGCGTTAATGAGAGTGAACTAGAGACAACTCCTCATTACACTAAGAATGTATAAACTCAAATTGTCAATGTTGTGTTATATGCAAATTATGCAAAGGCTCTGATCGTATAAACTTTTAAGTACACCAATAGGTAAAAATTTGAAATATAGACACTAGTATAGTCGAGTGGAGTATTGCAGAAGTATTAATACCTTATTATAATAAAGACATGATATTCTCATACTGATGACAAAAATTCTGAAGAGTTAACAACATTTATTTCATACTCGAATTTCAAGTGACATATATCGTTTTCATCGTACATTTCTGAGAAATATTGTAGAAGTTATTATAAAATGTATATATGTATATACGCCTCAAAATAAAATAAAACTAAATGAAATGCTCAAGTGTAAATATTTCTCTTTCAAAATGTATTATGAAAGAGCTTCTTTAAACCCTTTTGTATTTTCGTGTCACACACTACTCGTACTATGCAAACAATTAGAAATATTTTTAAAACTAACCACTATAATTATAATTTTTGGAAATGGACAACTTTTTTAGAGTTTTAGAAAAAAAAACTTTTTTAACACATCAGCAAAATGATAGTTTCTCGGTCACATTTTTTCGTAGAGTAAGTTCAAAATAATCAAATTACAGGTAGCTGTATTATGTATAATTTTTATGCTATATTAGCTATACTATGAATATATTTTCGAATTTATTGCTACACATCACAAATAGATTTTTTTTTCTATATTAATTTTGATCTGGGCAGATAATACTTCAATCTTTTATACCTTCTTTTATTACATCATTAATACTATTTCATTAGAAATAATAAGGGCATAAAGTTTTAATTCACGTTTAGTGATTGCGAATCTGTAATAAATAAACACTAACACTTATGTGTTTCGTACTTATTAAAAAAGCCAAATCTTTTCAATATATTTTAATCAACATTTCGGAAAGGGAAAATAAAATCTTCTGTTCTCTGATATTACGCCAGATTGCATTCCAGTTTTATAAATTCATGACAGAACATCTTAAAATATTACACCCTTTTCCGGAACAAGTTTAGACATTTTTACGGTACCCGTCGTTTTACAAGGAAATGAAGCTCGACGCTTTCCACGGAAAACACTGATGACGCACGAACCTTTCAATTTCCATCGAAGACTTCCTGTTAAGGAAAACGTTTCATTTACAATACGAAGTTGAAGGCTTTTGCATTTCCGCTCCCATAAATTCACAGCGAAAAGACACAAGTTTTCGTACAAAGGGGAATTGAGGCAATTCCATAAAACAGAGTGAAAAAGTTGTTTCCATACCACCGTTCAGAGTATGAAGTAGCCACAAAGTCATGTTATCGATTTCATCTTTCGTATCATAAAATATTATCACCAATTTTAAATAGATATTTTCTCCAAGAAAACATTTGGTAGGTGAGTACCACAAAGAAACAACAATATAATCTTGTAATAAAAGGGAAAGATGAAATCAATAACATGACTTCGCAAAATGTCGTTTACAAACTTGTTTGCAAAAAATGACAATTTTTGTAATATTGGACAGACAAATCGTAAGTTACAGACGCGAATCAAAGAACATCACTGTAATATAAACACTCTACAACATAATGTTATTTCATTACACCGTTTAAATTTGGATCATTCAATAGATTGGGAAAATGTTTCAATTTTAGATCGGGAGCCATATTATTATAGACGTATAATCTACGTATATCTTACGTATTAAGTTTACAAATAATACATTAAATTTACAAACTGACACAGAAAACTTGTCAAACATTTGTAGTTGTTTACATTGATTTTTCTTCTATGAAGATTTGTGTTTTCAAATTATTTATTTTTTCTTTTTCATTGTTTTATTTGTATATGTAGTTAATTTGTTTTTATGCTTGTAACTAAGATAAAGCAAACAAATTTGTTGATATGTTCACACACTAACGTTCGCCTGATGATGGCAAACACATACTGCTGAAACGTTGTGAAACTAGAAATTAATAGTCTAAAGAAAAAGTCGATTTAATAATTCAAATTAAAGTTCATAAAAGTAAATTGAACTACATTTTACCAGTTTCTGGAGCATTTGGAATTATATTGCATAATCAAGGTAATTCAATTATAAACTCTCTGCAGACATATCATTGTGATTATTGGAATTTGGCAATGTCTTTCTCTTACAAAAGTACGACAAAGGAAGATGTCAATATTCCGAGGTTGGTAATAAAAAGGAACGCAAATTATTAATTGCAATTAGTGGCGTGTTTCCTTCACGCCTCAATAAGTTCCGCTTTAAAACGTCGAACGTGAAATTTTGCTCGATGATGAACCTATATTTCTTCTAGAGATGCCCAGAGGGGTAAGGTTCTGTGCACTGGGCATTTATGAGATGTGTCACGGTGAGAGAAATTTGCAACAAACAAACGAAAATAACACCCTCCAGGTATCTGGAATAGCCACTCTCGCAAAGTACTCAAACAGTACGGCAATAAAGCATGGACAGACTCAATCTTTGGCAGAAAATTTATGAGAAACATTCGAATCAAAATTTTGTTTAAGATATCTAGCTACATCCATTGAAGGGAATTCTATACAAAATCACCCCTTTTCCTAAATGCGCTCGGAATATATGCTTTCTGCGCACGGGAAGGACTTCTTAGTAGTATTTGCACACATAAATTGAACACTCAAACATTATAAATTAATTGGAGCAAACAAAAATGAAATATAACTCCTGTACAAAATTCAACCTGTGCAAAGTTGAGGAAGAATTTTCTGATATTGGGGTTGTAGTATGATTAGATTTCGAAGGACCAAATGAAAGCGGAGATGAGAGTTGACAGTGATAGAAGTGCCAACATCATAGTTTAATAACATAAGGATTTAACAAGCTAAAACCATAAAAATAAAGAGGAACTTAAATGACACAAAACTTCTCTAATAAAAATAGTCATTGAGTGGCCATCAGTTATCGCCAAACGGCCATTCATTTCAAGTGGCCAACAATGGTTGGGCTATTGATGGCTTTTCTTTTCATATGGCCACCAACGGCCGTTTGGCGATAACAGATGACCACACCTATTGCTACTTTTACAAGAGTTGAGTGACCGTGTGCTCGTTGAAGTGTGGTGAAGCTGCAGCGATGAGATGACGATGAAGGGACTCTCCAATGCCCCATTATGGAGCCGGGAAGATGCAGGATGATGCAATGTGCCGAGTTACGAGGCTGATTAGGGAGTTGTTCTTGAAATTTTAAAGATGCGACCGGAGTCCCACTGGAAAGTAGGTGACCATGATTCGAATAATGGTTGCAGTTGAAAGCATGGTTGCTTGACCACAAAGTCGTCTCGTGGGCCGGATATGTCGTGATATGGCGACATAGATGCGTGTTGCCTTGTTGAGGACGATTTGGAGAGAAGTGGACAGTTTCAGAGGCAGATGAGAAGTGGACGAGAGAGTGAAATGCAGCTCGCGCGCTCTTGGCCCGTTGCGTCGTTCGTTTTCTCAAACTCAAAGGCTTAACGTTTGAATTGACCTATGAGTTAAGAGGAAATAATCCATATAAGTCTAACTAATACGAAATGTCACTCATTTGCATAAAATAGTGTCGCTTTTAAGACTATTCACTTGACCCATGTTGCTGAATTCGAGCAATTTGCAAAACAACCCCCATCTGCCCCCATCGAACGGAGTATGGTGGTATCGAGTCACCCATGTTGTAAGAAGTGTACAACCTTACAGTGTTCTGTCTCAGACGGAGACAATACTAGGACATGCTTCAGACCCTCCTTCGTGACAAGAGTGGTCAATACCAGATTAACCTCTTACGCGACTGTATTCCTTAACTTAAGCTACACAACGTACTTACCGACTCGGTTGATTTATGTGTGGAACAACAATGGAAACATGATCCCAAAATGTAAACCCAAATCGAAGAATTGAACTTTCTAGTCACTATTGTTCGCAAGGTTTCTTACGCTATTGTGCTTCCAGAAATAACTGCGAAGATAACCTTTTTGATGCGTTTTTCTTTTTACTATGCAGTAGCCTCTTTTTTCAAAATATTTTTGCAAAATACAACACGACAACATACATTTCAGCTCAAGAATTTGAAGAATGGTTGTTTAGTTATTACAGATGAAAAAGATGTATTTGACAATATGTGATATGTTTAGTGTTTGGCGCCATAGTAGGGTGCCACTAGTCGGGCTGCCAAACTCATGGAACGTGCAAGTCAGTGTAAATTATTTCATGAAACGGTGTGCCCTTTGTTCCAATGCTGAAGACCCCCTTTTCTGCGAAAAGGTGCGCGGCACTAGCCACGTTGCGGAGGCGTCGCCGTAAGTCATCAGCAGTCAGCAGTCCGTCTCCGAACAGAATGTAGGTGCTGCTTGTGCATGCAAGTTGGCGCGCTTAAGAAAATGGTGTTGTGCTCACTAGCATATATTTGGGCACGCTTATACATTTTGAATGACATCCAGTTGATGCAGCTGTGTTCATTAGTCATAGCAGGACGATATTAGTGCGATTAATCGCGACATATGCCTTGGGAGGGCATTCGAAACGCCGGCGTGACCACAGGTGCCATGTTATCGGAGTGTTTCATCTCGGTGGAAAATCTAACTATTAGCCACATAAAGGACCACCGCTTCAAGGTTTGCTTATCATATGTTAACATCATTCAAGAGTAATTGATTTGGAGTGAAGAGACTGGTCAGTTTGGGACATTATTGCGAGCCTAGCGGACCACGTGCTCGCTACCCATAGCAGTCATTCATTGCTATAAATGAAGGGATCATATATCTCTGCATCATGGCTTAGCCTCAATTACGTAATGTACTGCAATTTTCATTTTGATCCATGTGTTTTCTTGTTAGATTTAAGTTTCTAGAGTTGAGCATGGTGTATCAATGTTAATTTGTATTTCAGTGTCATTTCGAGATGCCATTGTTATATTTAGCATTTCCTCTATCAGGATCAAATAAACCATCAGTATTACGAAGAATATACATTCTTCTTTTCTCTTATTAATGCCATTTATGTCCTTTTCCTGGTAGTCATCATAAGGAGTCGGATTTACAACCCGGCATTTACATGGACATCGTCCCTGTAAATAACTGTTCATCGTTTTGGCAACACACCAGAGGTATGATTCTATAAAATTTGCCACCATAACAAATAGTCTACCCTTACAAGTAGGAGTTGCTCGTCTCTAAATATATTCAAGATAATTGTTTTAATTTGAAATATGGGCTTATTGTTGATTACTAAGATTTTTTTCCAAAATATGTATGTATTATGTTATTGGTTTGTTAACTTTGTTGAGTATTGAAAATACCCTCCAACATCACCATTTCAATGATCTGTATCAATTATATTTACTTTTCTTCCTCACTCCATCAGTCTTTCCAATTTCTTACACACCTCGTGACCCAATGGAAAATCGCTTCATTTCTCTCTTTCTCTCCCACACGTTATTCTGATTACATTTCATCTTTCTTCTCTCTCTCATTCTCTGTCCTCTTGTTGTACGTTATTTTTATCCATTTGTTTTGACTCTTCACCCCTACTGCGAACTTGTACGAGAAGAGAACTTTATAATATTTATTATTATTAATATATAGAAAATAAATGAATAATAATTTCATTTAACTGGTGTTTTTTCTGCCTTATTTTACTGATTCCACAGATTTGTATATATTAATAATAATTACAACTTTGAACGTGAAGGGAGCAATTATTTTCGATACACCATTTAAAGTAACTTTCGAAAGTCATAATGTTTTTTATTATTTTCATATGTATGCTCTGAAAAATTGGAAACTATTATTTATTTTGTAATCCGATTTTGATGGAAAATTGATTCTTTTGGAACATGTTAAATTACATTAGCTTCTCATTACGCTTAGTCCCGTTCCGGAATATAATAATAAACCGTTCTATATTACGTATTACTAACAAAATTTTAATTTTATGTGTACATTGTATTGGATAATGATTACAATATCGATAGGAAATTTCTAGGTTTTCACAATTTTTTTTTCATTTTCATTACAACATTTTGTGTCTTCTTTCCTGATAATTAATATTAAAACGTCGGTATCTTATCAATATGTCTCAGTCCCAATCTATTGAATCATACTGTAAAACAAATAGAAATGTGAGATTTGTTCAAACCCTTTACTGAGAAATCAAATTTTGAAGCAATCGACTGACCTCGCAATTGGTTAACACAATCACGAATCGGTTGCTAACTGGTTTGTGATTGGATGCTGAAACGAATCATTGGCATTTTGAAAGCGAGTTGCAACATCGAGTACTTAACAACCTCGATCTCGTTTTATTCAAATTTGTTGTTTCTACTGCAAATGAACAAGCCAGAAGATCAACATGGAAACTTACTACCCCTTACAGACCTGATGTTAGGGTAAAATATATATTTTTTAATTTTTATAATTTTGGGTATTTTATTACCCAGATAGAATAAAAATATTTTCCAAAAAAAAAAAGGTTTTTGCTATTTGGTAAGAAGGGGGATAAGTGTGAAGAAAGTGACTGATGTGTCCATCTGCTTCCAACAAAAAAGTTGTTACAATTGGGACAGTTAAATATAGTTGTATTTAAAACTAAATTCTGGGTACAATTACAATTTGCACATTATTTCAGCAGCAGTACACTAGGTACCCATTGGTTTTCCATTTTGTTGTTGGTAATAATGATTGCTGTAAACAGCTCAGAGTGAAGTATTTTTACTTTCTCTTATACATAGTATATAGAAAGTATTGTAATCGTGAAATATTCGAAAACGAGATTTTTGCGGAAATATCCGTTTTGGAGGACCCTGATTCCGAAGAAGTGCTTTTTGGCAGGTCCGACCGGTCCGTCCGTCTGTGCGCAGTACTCCTGACCAAATTGAAAAATATTTTGTTTTCATTTTTCGTATTTAGGTTAGAATTTACTTCTGATATATACACATGCTTTCAATTTTCTTTTTACTTGAACATAAAGGGCACTTCACATGAAGATCAAAATTCATTTTTGAATATTTTTCAAAAACTGGTCCAACTATTTTGCTTAAATTTTCTGTACGTAAAGTAGAATTAGTATGCATTACATCCGCATTAGCGGTATTTCGCATGAAAGTTTGGTATAGACGCAGAAAAATAATTTCTGTTTGCTACTTTTCCACACTAGTTTCAAGAAGCTTGAATAATATTTAGAGTATATATGGCTAAAGGAGATGTTCATAAAGTGAAGTAATATGTTTGAAATGTATTAAAATCTTTAAAATAAAATAAATGAAAAAAAATGACGGGTGAGACCTAATCCCTTGTTGCGCGCCAGGGCAATTGACCGGTGCTGTGCGGCGAGGGAGCGCGTGCCGAATGGGCCGCAGGGTCACTAACTCTGTGCCCTGTGTTGTTGTATAATATTTACCAGTGTGAATGGACCAAGCACACGTAGAATACACTTTTTTTTAAGTAAAATGAACGATATGATAATAAAATACATAGGACAGAAAAAGCACTGCAGATACGAAAATACATCAATTTCTGTCTACTACGAAATTACATTTACGTAACACTTATACGATATGTTTTGTCACTCTATGCTGAAGATGGAGACACGCATATGAGAAAGTATGTGCAATGGTTTTGCACCACTAGTGTAAAAAAATGGAACAGGACTTCAAATCGAAAGCTCAGTGTTTACATAGTTTTAAAATGGACCTGGTTTCGAAGAAAACACGAGTTTTATTCCAAAACTGAGGTTTTGGATTATTGCACTTGCTCCTGGCGCCGGAGTAGAGTCATTTCTGTAACCGCGGTCACAATTCATTTCACTGTCAGGTGGGTCTCCATCAGATTCATAGTTCGGACCCAGGTCAAGATCGTCGTCGAGGAAATCTTCTAAATCCGAGTTTCATAGTTGTTTCAGTATCATTATAAAATTAAGCAAAATAATAAATATAATAATAATAATAATAATAATCTGGGGGAGTTGCTAGTCTCCTACCAGACGCCTCCGTAGGTGGTGGATGACGGAACGCTTGCTAGAAATAGAGAGTAACAGGGAAATAAAATACCTGGGGCGAACCAAAACTAGCACCTGCACCTGGGGTCTGCTCCCCCTTGTGCAGTGACATTGGCACCTAAAACTAGACGTCAAGCCTCGGACGCACCTGCCATTGACGCTGCAGCTGGTGTGAACAGGGGACAGCCTCCTTTGGGACCAGGATCAGGTGGTGATCCCCCATCGTATGAACCATCAGAAGCTCAGGGAAACGAGACACAGAACAGCCACAATACATCCCAAAAGGCTGAAGCTGCTGAACGTGCTTCCCAGGACAATAATCCTGGGCCCACTTCAGCAGAACCACGTCGGAGAATCAAATGGAGCAACGACATGAATGAATTCATTGTCAGAAATTATTTCCGGGTTATGAAAGAAATTCATAACACGAGTGGTTACAACGAATCACTTAGAACTTGTTTCATCCAGAACTACCATAACCTTACCCACATCACAACTCAAAACATTGTTGATAGGAAAAACTACATTCTCAATGAAAGAAGACAGCAAAGACCCGTGCCACAAACTATAATAGATCAGATCAAACACGAAGTTGACCTACAATACGCAGAAACCAAATCTGAAACAAGCCAAGAAGAAAGGACTCAGATGAGTTCAATAAATGAATTAGAAGGAATACCAATTACTCATCAAATTAGCAGAGAAGAAGAGTTAGAATACGGTGCTAACAAAGATATCACAGCAATCAGAGAAAGGTTAGAAGAAAATGTCATAAAATACAACCACAGTGAAAATGACACACTACCTGCAATCCTTAACTGTTCAGAACCAAAAAGCTCATCAAACTAACAACATTAATGAATGAAAATGTCCTACCAGACTATACAAACCAACTCATACTTGCAACATGTGACATATAATGAAGCATTAACAACCAGCGAGATGTGTATAGGAAAATCCATAGTAAACAGCAATAGGGAAACATTAAATTCCCAAGAAAACCCAAGTGGATGATAAGGCTTAAAACTAAAATAGAAACCATTAGGCAAGATCTTGGTATGATGAATCAATACTTAAGAGGTAACAGGGACAAAGATTAATGAAAAACATAGAGAAATGCAAAATTAGATATAAACACACTAATTATGATTCACTAAATCGAACTATGGAAGAGCATATCGACACCGCCAAACAAAGATTGAAGGTATATGCAAAACGGTTAAAGAAGTATAAAACCAGTTTGGCAAGGAAGAAGGAAAACACACTGTTTAATAAAAACGAAAAAGGATTTTACAAAAACTTACTGACTAAATACACAATAGAAGGAGCACCCCCCAACCACAGAAAATGTTGAACAATTCTGGTCAGATATATGGTCAACAAGGACCACTCATAACCCAAATCCGTCATGGCTACGTGTAGTAGAAAAGGAGGCAGAAAGACTGACAGATGGAAAACCCAGTTTTATCAGCGAATGAACTTGGACAAATAATCTCTAAGACCCACAACTGGAAATGTCCTGGACCGAATAGAATCCAAAATTACTGGATAAAAAAGTTTACGACACTACACCCAGTATTACTTAAAATAATCAATTCCATAATACAACACCCAGAAATATTACCAGAAGAATTATGTACAGGAAACACCTACCTCAAACCCAAAGATAGTGATACAGAGAATCCCGCCAAATACAGACCAATCACATGTCTCAACAACTACTACAAAATCATCACAGCCAGCATTAGCAAGAAGATACAACAACACTGCGAAAATAACAATATTATTGTAGAATATCAGAAAGGAAACCGATTCAACCTCAATGGGATGTAAAGAACAACTTTTAATGGATGAAGTCGTGATAAATCTTGCTATCCAGAAACAACGAAATATAGCTACAGGATACATAGACTACAGAAAGGCGTACGATATGATACCTCACAGTTGGCTCCTTTACACCT
>NNCF01126463.1:149304-180562 GCA_002313205.1 Laupala kohalensis
ATGTGAGTTTACTCACTAGAAACATCGTGAATTTGAGATAGGAGGAACAGCGTCTAGATAGGATCCAGATTGCTGTATCCGAGTATCACAACTGCGGTGGTTAGTCGCAGAGGGCGGTTGTTAGCCGCAGAGGGTGAACTTTTCATATGCCACAGCTATATTAAACTGAGACACGGAAATGAAAAGCTACATTATCTTGTCCCACCCGGGATGACGAGCAATCACTCTCTTAAATTAATTTTAATTGGCTAGAAGGTGCATATATTTTCACACGCATACAAACTATGATAAAATTGATCAAAATAATTTAACTCACAACATCCAGCCATGTACTCGAAGAGGGAAGTTTTCAACGTCTACTCACAAGAGAAAGTTGCGATGGACCGGGACTCGAACCCGGCACCTCCTCATTTGCCCGCAGATGTGCTACCGCTGCACCACCCGCCTCGACTCCCGAAGCCCAGGAACAAGCGATGTGGATTTTGTGTATCGGTTTCGGGAGTCGAGTCCCGGTCAGTCGCAATTTTCACTTAACCGTTGACGATATGATCAAGCGATGTTCGTAATATATGAATTTTTGTTAAAAACTTATAAATTTCCTAAGTTAAAAGTATTGAAATCTTGCACAACTCTATTCCTTCATTCACTTTTTAAATTTTACTCAGTTGTATTCTGCTGTTTTCATTTTGATACACAGTGGTTAGATTATGTTTACGTATATTGTAATTCGTCGTCTTAAAGCACATTCTCGTGGCTAGTATTTGGTATCGCCTTCTTGAGAGAGTGAATATCTTTCTTTCCCAAAGGCATAAACTTTGACGTCCACTGAAAAATTGCTGATCATGATTCTTGTCCCCCCACCACCACAAATATTAAAAAATTGCGTATGTCACGTTCTATTCATTAACTTTTCCGTACCGGGAGAACTTTGGGATATCGTCTGCACAGAAGCCGATCTTTGATTGAAATCCGAGCGGTGCAAATTCCTCATTTCACTCGGAGCTTAGTCCACTCGATCGACCTGAGATCTCACCATGAAACGGTCCTTTGTGTTCGCTTTGCGTCGCAGGCAATGGCCGAACGTTCGCCGCCAGGTGGAAGCTTGAGCCCTGGGAGCAGTAGAGACACGGTGATCGGGCAGGCGCGCTTTCGCCCACTCCCTCGCTGTGCTGATCACTACGCAATTGCGGGGAGCAGACGGCTTGTCGCGGCGAAGGGGATTAGGGTCGTTGGGACACCATCCGATCACTATCCTCAACCATACGCTCACCGAACCCTAACCGAAGCTTCCAGTGGCAACAAGCAAATGTGTGCGGTCTTCGGACGGGGATGGCCCTGTGTTTGTTCAATCTAAGGATGCAAAACTGATTTTCATGTTTATTTCTTGTAAACTACGCGTCTTACAATGTGACACTGCCCTCAGTGACTGACTCACTGACTAATTCCAGAACGTAAAGCAAAATCTGTTAGATACAGAAATTGAACTGTTTACGGATTGTTGCTTATGTATCGTGTGAGTTCAATAAATTGAATTTTTTAAAATTGGTTACAAACTGCCTATGACCATGTTGAGGACAATAAACTAATTTACTTCAATAAACAATAATGAAGGATTTTCCAATAATGAAGGATTTTTGATGATGAGTGAAAATTGACTTTTCTAATTCTCATCATCGAATTATCTCTGCTTCTGTGTGAAAATGTTGATGAATCAAATAACTAAAACCATATATCTAGAATATTTTGTGTTTCACATTTAGTGTGGGATAAGGGGTGAAAATGACGTAGAGGAAAAAAACTATTTAAGCCAAAGTTCATGAAATGTTGATAGTGTTGCTTTTGTACTTCAGAGATTCATTATAAAAGAATGTTTCTAATTCCATTCGTCAAATGGATCATTTTGTGTTCCTTTTCACTATAACTCACGATAAAGATACCATCACTGTTTTTGAACGTAAACGTGAAAGATTTGCTCACAAGTATAATAAAGGGTAAATTATATCAACAAAATTACTCGTGCTAATCCGGGAAAGGTCGGTTAGCTTCTCCCTAAGATTTAAATGACTAATAATCTTTTCTACGTCACATTGGAGAGTAAGAATGCAAGTTCGTGCACCCGGGACATGGTTCTCAATCATACGTGAGGCGTTGATTTTTGTGGGTATAATTCTCATTCTTCTAAACACTCACATTTCGTTTCATCCCAAATTTGTTCAAATTTCGTGGGCAAGTTCCTCCCTATTTCTTTCATTGTTCACGTAATCAAGCTCTTTGGACTCTAAACTTTGATCATAACAGATTATCCTGAAGGCAAACAGTTTTGTTTTCTTTCTTTAGGGGAGGGGTACTATTTATTATGGGTGATATACCAAATATCAGTCCCAAAGATTTACAGATGGGTGGATTGTGCAATTAGAAAAGATGTGTCAAATATAGAAGTGGGCACCTTCCAACATTCATAATACTCATAAATATACACACATGTTATCATCAGGCATATAAAATGAAATCTAGAACATTTATGTATTTCAACCATAAAAGCAAAGAAATTAGTTCATACTCTGCCTCTTATGAGACGCTTCTCAAGTGTTGATAAACTGCAATTAGTTCCACAGAATTAAAATTGTATTCTTTGTAGTGTTATAGAAATAAAATAACGTTAATTGGTAAGTTAATTTTATTTATTCACCATAAATACGAAACACACTATTACTGTTGAATATGCCATTTGCTACTTTCACGTACAGTCGACCACCAATAAATAACTTTATTGTCAAAAAAGCAGTTGCAAACTGCGTATGACGACGGTAATAAACTAATGGGGGGCAATACACTAAGACTAACTGATTGGTCCTCTCAACTCAGTGCGAATGTAAAATCTTCACATGTACCCACTAGTATATGGTAATATAAAAAATAAATAAAAACAAAATATAATATTATAATTACAAACATTACTGTACACTTCAGTATTAGAAAAATGGTACTCGTTACGTTCTGTACAATCGAACCCGATCTCCCCCGCTGATCAGCAAGTTTCGAATGAATACTTTTCATCTTTGCTATACACATGTACGCACCCTGCTTTATTTTTGTCTTGATTGAATAACTCTCCCTCTTTCTAAGTTGATTGAAATTCAGAAACGTATCTCTCGCTCTGTGAACTCATCTCAGAAGCAATTTCTACCTACCTCATTACCTTCTGAATCCACGACTCCAAATTACCAGTTCAACTAGAGGCTGTTCCCAATTAAAGATCGCATGAAAGAGGGAATGTTTTTAACACCATTAGATTACTTTCGTTAATTAGCGTTCCTTCGAATCGGAAAACGCGTATTTGTGTGTTCTCTAAACACTTTTCTTTTTTCACATCCTCCTTGCTTCACAATCACTGTGTTGCGTTGAGTGAGGGAGGAGTCATCGTACCGTTGCGTCGCAGAGAGCACGGTCGCTGCTTCAACATTTGTTTAGCACAAGTTAACTTGTTTGGTGTAATTTCGTTGTTTTGTTTGAGTTCTTTTTGAGGTCGGAATGAAGTTGATGTTTCAAACTGAATATTGCAATAAAAAGTGAAACTAACTCCGGTTCTGTTCGGCTTTAAAAGAGACTACCACGAAAGCTATATTTCAAAATAAACAAATTTAATATACTAATTGTAGAGGAATAACTTGACCTGAGATGAAAGTTCCCTTAAGGGGAATCTTGGAAAAGATTATTTTGGTTTTATGTTCATTTTATGTATTCTATTAGTGGGAAAAAATTTGAAATCACACCTTATAAATAATAACGTTAAAACGTTATATTATTTTATGAATAAAAAGCGTTAAAACTATATCCTATAAATAAAGAAAACGAAAATTCAGCCAAAACGTTTTGAATATGCGAGGTGTTATAGAAAATGAAAATTGGAACACATTTAATAAATACATTCACAGATTTTAAGAGAAGTTTGGTTGTCACCTTCAACAGTGCAGAAGATACCGAAGAAATTTTTCTTTCTGAATTTTATTGGTCTGACCGTCAGAGGGAATCGTGAGTACAGAGGTCAAGCAATAGGAGAACTTTTTCGTGTCTCCAATTCTCTGAGAATATTTACTACTGACCAAATTCAAGTAGACAAACTAATAAAACCTTCAATTATCCTTTTGAAGAGGAAATGTCATCGCATGGATGTTATTTATCAAAAAGTTAGCTCACCAATTACACAAAATTATAGGGTATTGAGGGTTGTAAGAAAAAAATGGTAGGGCTAAAATGTTATTTGTGGTTACGGTAGATAGTATCCTGAGACATATTTTGGCAACTTGATAAATGAAACTTCCGATGACAATTTTGTTGTCGTCGGAAAGAGTTGTAATTATCCGGATTGTTATGAGAATAGTGATGGA
Source organism: Laupala kohalensis (assembly GCA_002313205.1). NCBI lineage: Eukaryota > Metazoa > Arthropoda > Insecta > Orthoptera > Trigonidiidae > Laupala > Laupala kohalensis. The sequence continues at coordinate 153,693 of NNCF01126463.1, forward strand.
AACTGAATGTGAGAAGTGAAGGAAGCAAAACTGAACACCAACACCGTATCTATTCTCGTAAATCGACTCCACGGAACTCATTATATGGATTTACACCGCCAAGTAACCGCAAAGTGATGATACATTCTAGCCAGCAAATGATTGTACATACTAAGCAATAAACTAATTGAGGTCGTGGTTCAATTACAGCGTCGACGTTTCGCCATCACTCGTTCACCTTTGCTCTTCACCCACAGATTCCTCATCACTCGTGTAATACGAGTGGACTGTTCGTCACGGTGGACTTTGTGGTACACCACGGAGCTCAACCCCTACACGCGCTTGTATTCGAACGCTCGCTCAAACACACACAAATGCGCGCGTGCTACCCACATTCACCACTCAATCTATTCCTCGAACGCGTTTACTCTCCTCTCATTCAAACTACTCGCTTGTATTCCAAATGTGAGGTCACTCGCCAAAGCATTTATTCTCAAGCTCTCACATACGCTAAGTTCATTTAAAACTTTCGACGAATTCACGAAATCTGTGAAACGCAACCAGATATTTGCTTTGTCTTAGGTTTGAACAAAATCTCTTATGAAGAATTAGGTTTTATTTTTGCTTAAAATTTTAACAATAATAATAATAATAAGAAGAAGAATTAGCCGAGATAGTCGACATTCAAGCGTCGTACAACTGGCTAACCCATGGAGAAATACAACCTGACACTGAACGGTTCTTTGTCGCCATCCAAGTGATCAAGACCAACAATTACCGTGAATATATCTCGAAAGATGGAGTTGAATCGGACTTATGCAGGAGGTGCAAAGCGAAAACTGAAACAATACACATTATCATAGGAAATTGCCATGCTATAGCAAAATCTGATTACAAATTTGGTCATGATCAAGCTGGAAAAATCATTTATCAGGAATTAGCATTGAAGTACAAACTACAAAAAAAGGTAAACTTCTACCAATATGAACCATTCACCATTCTTGAAAATGAAAATTATGAAATTTATTGGGATAGAACAGACAGAAGGATGGAGCGCAATAGACGGGATATAGTCGTCAAGACAAAGAAAGAGAGAAAGAAGTTCTCCTCAAAGACATCGCCATCACCAATAATAATCTGGAACAATCGTACAAAAATAAAATAACAAAATATTTCGAAGGAAAGAATGAAAGGACATGTGGAAATATGACAGAGTGAGAGTAATCCCAATAATACTGTCAACCATGGGAGTAGTACCCAAGAACCTGTTCAAATCGTTGCAAGAAATGTAACTCAAGCCACAAAACTTTCAACTCTTGCAAAAATAAGTTATTCTAAACAAATCTCGCATAGTTCGGCGATTCTTATAAATGTGATGTTTGAAGATAACACCTTGATGTTTCTCTCCAAAACAAAATTACCATAAAGGTGGTTAAGACGAATCTCTGACTCCTCCAACCACAAGAAACCAACAGAAAGTCGTGAACAAGATGGAAAATAATAATAATATAAACTCAGCGCCAACTCAATCATTGATATACGCATTCGATCAATAATAATTCATATAAATTCAACAGTAGTGTTTTATTTAACATATTTTTTTAAGGAAATAGTGAGGGTTTGTGTAGTATTCATCCAAGTATTAAAAAGCTGAATTAAAGTTTGAATGAGATGGAGTCAATTAATCGAACTGAAGTGCAGGTAAATGAGTTGTGAGTTCCTAGCAATAGACTATTTTTCAAAAAATATTAGAAAGTAAAAGAAACGCAACTGACTGAATTCTGTATCAAATGTCTCGAATAATCTGTCAGTTCTTATTTATGATTCCGTGCTTTGGTCTCCATCCTACTGTTATATTTATCCCATTCTCATGAGTGTTTTATTCATACCATTTCTTTCTCATTCATAATATATTATTATAGCCTTTACATATTCAGTGTTCTCCGCACATTAATTATAAATCGTTTCTCACTTACACCGTGGTGCTTTAACACATGTTAATTTGTATAATTTCTGAACATTGAAATTCAAAAAAATTACATTCCAATAAAGTATTTATTTTTTAATACAAATCTGTTAATGTGTATTGATATTTTATAAGTTATTAATAATTGAAAATTAAATCTTTATCATGATATATAATAATTTATACAGTAATAAGATAATTAATATTAGTATAAAATAGATTTATATTAATACTAAAAATATATGTATATATGAAGCCATATTATTTTAACAATATATACTTTATCTAACATGATCTTATAATTATTAAACATATATATAATAACAAAAAACTCTAATTAAAGGGGGGACGAAGAAGTCGCTCATTATACACTTACCTGACTCATTGAAGTCGTAAAATATACCTAATCCTTACAAGAAGGAAACACAACACTGTGTAAAATTGATCTTAATTATGTATTCTATCGAAATTACACATTATCCTTACATACTAACATTTCACACGCAAGCACCTCCCCAACACATACCATTTAAATGTTCCCCCAAAATCACAATTACAATACTTTATGCTTGATAACTCTCTTTATGAAATTATAACACTGGCTGCACAATTGTTCAAGTCAACGATCAATTAAGTTATACAACTGAGAGTATGATTTTTCTACGATCAATGTTCTTCTTCCATGACCTTATCAATTAACATTCTTGATTGCCACAAGAGACTATGATGAATAATACAAACACAGAGTTCAATTCACTGATTCTTCTCGCAGTTAACAAAATAATGGACGCAGCCAGTCAGCAACTTACCTTAACAATGGTATCTTGGCAGGCCATTGGGCAGCGCAGTCGGGCGGTAATTGTCGCGCGCGGGCCTGAGCCACGGCTACGCACTCCCTCGGAAGCACGGCGCACTTCAAGTGGGCGGGGAATTCGAGGGTGGGGTATGGGAATTATGGGAGGAAATTCCNATATATATATATCTTTTGTCTCAATTACACATGCAAAAAGTATTGGAGTTCAACACGTGGAATAATGATTCTCAGGGATCACGAATGACTCCCGCCGCTATTCTAGCTCGAACTTTCCTCCCTAGATCTCATAATTTAAGGAAAACAACTGATTATGTTGCTTAGTTGTTGGAAGGAATACTCAAAGCTTTCGTAACAAAAAGATACATTTATTAACATTCTGTAGAATAGAAAACAGAAAATATTGCGTCTACAACCCTCAAAATATAATATGCTTCGAGCATCTTTACTTGAGTCGCTCCGACAACGGTGTAACAAGAGCGGAACTCCGCGTGACCGGCAGGTGACGCGGTGCAGCTGCGTCTAACCGTACCAACTCATAACCATGGACTACCACGCGCTATGACGGCGCCTGCCTGTTCTCACGCTATGGTCTCGTACCGTTCGCCACTCGTAATCACCTAAGATCGCCACCGCTCCGGCGATCACTGCCGTCGCTCGAAGACTGCCCTGCTTCTGTGAGAGCCCTCCGTGCTTCTGTGGCAACTCCCATGCATTTCTGTCTTGCTATACCTTCGCGCGCAGGTTGCCTCGATCAGTAGAGGGGGGGACGTCGCTCCTATCTGATACGGCGTGCCGTTTCAGCTGGTCGGCACTCGGGCGCGTTCACAAAACTTTTCGGCGCACTGGGTTTTATTCACCAATATTTTAAACTTGGGGAGGTAATTATTACCCTCAATGTATATTATAAGATTTGATTAATTTAGTAATTAAACAATAGGAATCAGCCTTGTTCGGGCATTTCAAATATGGAGAACGAGCGACGGAGCAGGGGAGGAGGGTCTCCTCACTCCACAAAATTTAAAAGGCCACCGTTGAGAAGTGCGGGCATGAAAAATAAAGCGCAGGTCACCTACAAAAGAGACACCCACATCTGGTAAGGGTGCAGTAACCCACGCCACAACAAGCTAGGACCTGTCGGAAAAAGGTTTTATTAGTATATAGAAATCGCAGGCAAGCGAGGGTGTGGGTAGAAGCCCCAAACGGTCGTACGAGTAGGGGGAGTTAGAGACGCGCCGGCACGAAATGAGCAAGATGCGTCTTGTTAAAAATAAACGTTTGAAAACAGCGGTTGAAGACCGTTCGCATATACACCCAAGGATTGGCGGATCGTGTAACGAAATATACTCAAAATCTCCAATCGGAACTGAGGCACGGGAGGGGGAATTATGTTATTCGAAGCCGCGATCGCGTTAAATTGAGGACTTTAGAAGTGGAAGAAGAAATATGAGGAGGGAGAAAACCCACTTAAGGAATGTAAAATGATCTTTTGGAGGACTTGAGAGATTTTTCGCCCTGCTCACCACTTCGAGATGTTTCGAGGCACTAGAGATTTTTTCTCAAACGAGACGTTTTTCGTGAGCACCGAACATTACTTATAGATTTTTCGTGAGCAGAGCCACTACTCAGTTTTATTTTCAAAGTTATCTGATTAGTTTATAATATCAGATGAGTTTGCTATTTTTCGGAACTAAGTCTCTAGTTTTTGGGGAGCATTTTCGGCAGTAGATTCTAGATCCGAGACGTGACGTAATTCGCACGGAAAATATGTTCACTCGGTGGGCTCTTTCGAGAAACCGAGGCCAGCAATTAAAGACAGACCATGATGGTTAAGGGAGGAAGTCACCACCGGTCGAGCCTTTGCTAGTGACGTCACCGACCAAGAGTCGCTCTGAGAACGGAGTAAGGCCGGCTTCCCGTGGGGTCAACGCACACTCCGCTCACCACTGCAGAGCTTGATCGGTCATCTGGATGAGGTATTTTCACGATTGTTGGTGGCATCCAACACATATCGTCATGCGCTATTGCGAGAAGACGAGTGCGGATTTTATCGTTAAGAGAGGCCCAGAACTTTATGACTCGTGAGGAGGGGCCAATTACCAAGAGAGAACACCACCTAATTATATCTTTTAAATTTATCATAAATGTAATAGCATTTTCAAGAAGCGAGAATTATTATCAATTCAGTGTTTATTTTATTTGTTGAAAGCGAAATTATCTTAATGTGTGTTCAAGAAGTCGAATTTGTTTAAAATTTATATTTATTATAGAGAAGTCGAATTCGGAGGTAATATCAGTGTTTCATGTTTACGTTGGCAAGAAGTTATGCGTGTTTTGCTTTTGGGGGATAGCATGAGGGTCTTTTTATTGTAAGTGATTATATTAATTAAAGTTAATGAGTTAATTTGTCTTGAAGCGTATTTCTGTATGTGGAACATCAGTATGGTTCTTTCCCTTAGATAAACAATACGAACTCAATTACGCGTGGACCCCTGAGAAAGAGCTATTTGAGGCGCATTAATTTTCAAATGAACTTAGGCAATAAGCAATAACTTATTTTGGGAGTCCTAAAATGTACTAAAGAAAGGGGCGTTGGAATGTGACAAGCGAGGCCTCAAAAGCCCGTCTAAATAAATTTATAGAGGGTGGTTTGGTGTGTGTCAAACATAATAGTGGAAGGAGAAACGGGAGGAAAGAAACAATCTTCAGGCACTGCTAAAGTTTATAATAAACAATTAGTTGGGGTATGTCGTAAACCCTGGTGAGAATCATTAATCTCATAATTCGGAAGAGACGCAAAAACTAACTGACTTCGTAAATGGAACGCGTTGAAATATGAAAACACGTTCTAACAATTTTGAAAGGAGAATGTGTTCGAGATGAGAGAGGGGAAGGGAAAAATATTCACCTGAAAGAAGGGGCTCCCAGACGCTGTGGAAAATCGAAATAAACAATTAGTTGTGGTATTTCGAGAATCTCTTGGAAAACAAAATGAAGCTTTGTTTCGTGAGTTCAAGGGGGACACGAGAATGAAAGGCTTATCGTGGTGCGTCCTTCGCGGGAAGGAGGTACATTCAGGCAGTTTTTGAGACGAAAAGTCTGGGTTATCATCCAAACTAAACAGAAGAAGAGGAGAAGGGATTGTGACCACACATGTGAGCGCGCTTATACATTGTTGTAGAAAGGTTAGCGTCGTCTAGCAGACGATGGAATTTAAAGCGATATTTGCGGGGGCAGAAAAATGGAGTCCGTCTGGCGAAGTGAATAGGCTTTTGTGAGGAATTGAAGACACAAGGGTTGTTGATATTAAACTAGATGTGTACTTTGGAAAATTAGCAGGTCACGATGCAAGGCATTTTTAATTATAACTCGAATGGTGATTGGTTGATACAAGAGGTCTACGTCACAAAAATTGTAACCATACAGAGAAAGTCATGTGAGTGGCTGGTCGTAGATGATTGGTTGAAAAGAATGAATGTCGTAAGCGAGGGGTGGAGCAAAACTAGCCCAGCTAAGTAAGAGAGGTGGGGAGTTCACTATTTAATGTTGGGACGAAGACGCTTGGGAATAATTTTCGATTACGATTTTTGAGAAGTCTGATTATCATTTAGCTATTCATATACGAGCTATTGTATACTTCGATACTCTCTGATATTTTATTATAGAGACACTGATCGTGATATTGTTCGAGATTCTCTGTTAGAGAGGCACTCAGGCATAGATGCATGCACCTTTAGAGACGCATCGGTGCCCACGATTCTAGAAAGTTTTTGTTTTTGGGACTTCAACTCATATTAGTGAAGAGATAGTTCAATATAGTAATGCAGTGGGTTCTGAATATTCTGACATTACTGAGATTGGCGAAATCAATCATCAGGAGGGCAAAATGGTGCACTCAATTATTCATCAAGGTTCACTTAAAATGGCTTAAATCGACATCTGACGTTTGAGGAACTTTACTAGTTGCTGGTAAAGTCACTGGTACCATCCGAGAATCACGAGGAAGGGGCTTCTGGGACGGAAGAAGCCCAACTGCGGAGACGAGATGAAGGCCGGATTACGTCGCCTTCCGAGATCTACAACTTCCCGTGACGGTTGGTGCTGAATCACACGCTATGGTAAGGTAATAATTTGAAGGGCACTTATTGTCACCTTATTGTGTGCGACCAAGAATTCATACAGTTGTAAAAGCGCATCAAAGACTTTGGGCGTAGTCGTGCTATCGACTGTTGAAATGTTCATGTAAAGATTGGCTGTGGTAATGAACTATGATAACGCTTTTATAATGAACTATAGTAATGAGCCATAAACTTTAAAACATTTCCATCTCATATGTTATTGTAAAGCCAATTATTATTAAACATATGTCATTTTGTAGTACTAGTTGCATGCCTTTTCTGGGGGAGTGTTTAAAAGGGAATTTGTAAAATGAATTGCTGTATTCATGAATTGGGTAATAATAATTAAAGCAATATTTTAGTCAAGCTGTTTTTCCTTTGAGAAGGGTTAATGTGTATTTCATGCCAATGACCGACCGAACCCAAAACCCCTGTTTATTATTAGTAGCCGGAGGATACCTTGTCCCTGAGATGAACCTGCCGAGTGGGCCAGGTAAGTGATCCTATTTTTTATCTTATACCCCCCCCAATTTACATATGGCGCCGCAACGTGTGGAATCGTACTTTCTCATACATTTCCATATTAATCCCCCTGCCCTCCATTTTTTATATTACAATATATATCTTTCTAACTCATATTGAGTTGCTCTTAAATATAACACATTCTGCGCACATGAACTGATCAGACTTTACCTGCCTCAGGTAAACTCAAACACACGAATAGTGACCGACTAGAAACTTCCTCTTCAGCAAATACGCTGAAATACGCGGAAATTGAACGAACGGTGATTATCGTACAGGTTGGGATTCAGCAAGTAAAATCAATCGAGAAGATGTAGGTAAACTGACTCCTACTCTCTGTACATAGTACAGAACATATGATTTCATGTTTGGTTAAATACTTATAATAATTAGAAAACGCACGAGAAGCATCTGCTTTTGAAGACGAGATTTAAAACGATTATATTTATGCGCAGTCAAATTTAAAGTACGAGATATTTTATTAAATTATCTGGTTCCCGTTGTCGTCTATTACAATCTTATACAAATATGACTAAATTTTAAGGTTGCGTTGTTATAGATGTATTATTCACGATGGTAGTATTTTATTTTCTTAATAACCATGAATGGAATGTGTAGGTTCTACATTACGGCTTCAGTAAAGGAATTTAAAATTAACACCTCATAAGATAACTAATGGCCAATCCCGACTTTGCACAGGAGTTTTTGTAGTTTAACTTTGCTACACTTTAACCCTGCATTTAATATATTAATTTAGTGTTTATAAAATTGCACAATTATATCCCGAGGTATCCCTATGTACGCCTTGCTTTGCTATATCTCAACTTTTGATTTCATCTTGTTAATCAAGACCAAAGAATGCAATACTCAGGACTCTCCTTGCAAAAGATTCACCCCTCGACTAAACCCGGACTTATTTTATTAAAACGCAAAAATAATCCACCACGTTGGAGGATGGGGCTTCGTTAATCTCTTCAGAGGTAAAGCAAGGAGTGGCCGCAGGAGCCATCGGGCGGTTGTGAATATAACAGCCCGTGGTGTAATGTTTACCTGAAGAGCAATTCGCTCAAATTTTGTGTGGGAATTAACAAGATCCTTCTGGACCTTTTTCAGCATTAAAGTATTTGGCTCGCTTTGAGCGCACACTTCACGGTGCATCTCCCCTTCCTCCCATTATTCGCCCACCGCATTCCCTCCCTGACGCGTTTTCTCATCCATGAATCTTCTCGTAAACGTATGTTCATATGTTCACCCATTCACATGCACTCATATTCACCCGTCAACGTCCGACCCCGGCAGGCACTCACGCTCTCTTTCGCCCACCCCACACTAGCAAGCACCTGCGTTCACGCATATCCGCACCTCTTCATCCCCTCTTCATCCAACGCCTGACGTCACACTACACTTGCAATTACGCTCCTTGCGGGAGGCCCCTGCCAAGATGATTTTCAATTTCACGTGGTGTCAGCGGCATGAAAGATGGCTCCCGCACCATCTCTCCCTTCCTCCACGTGAGGCGCTGGCATCGAAACAGGTTGCGTTATGTTGTTGTTAGAGATTGTGTACTTCGTTGCCATCAACGGATGAATCCCCGAATCACCAAAGGAGTTAATTTTACTTCATATTATTAATTACATACTATTGTCTAAAGGCTGTGCATTTGTAAATAGGAGAATTAGAACGATACGAATTATTAATGGCTTTCAAGACTTTAAGAACAGACAATGAAGCTTTAATACTAACAGGTGAAGAGAAACGAAAATATATATTATAATGAAAAAAGTTAATAATTTTACTTCTAATTATTATTATTTAAGAAAATTTCGTGCTCAGTAAATTAATTATTAATGATAGGGTCAGATATATGGATGGAGTTCTTGGAAGCAAAACCTTTCGAAATGCTTTTGTAGATATTGTGTAGAAATTTTCATAAAAATCTCGCAAATCGTTTTCTATTTTCTCGTACTTACGGGGAAATGAAGCTAAAAATTTCTAGAGTATTTTCAGCCATATTTGTATCTGAAACCTCTTCAAAATATTCTTCCTTCATGACCTGTCGATATTCAGTTTCATTCATAAGATTTTGGCGTGTGTTTTTGCAACGGTTAGAAGGGGTGTCTATGTACAGTTGTATTGAAATAAACACGTTCTAGAGTGCCATATTGCTATTTTGTACCTGGTTAATACAAAATACAATCTGTAGATTCCGTAGCGTTTTCTGATTTTATCATCTCTAGTTCATTTGACGAATGACGTTAACCAATTTTCTTGAATATTAATGACTAATCTTGACAAAGTTTCGCTCTATGCGTCTTTTACGTGGACTACGAAATCATAAACCTTTTATTTGGAAGTAGTGCAAAGTATATATCACTCCGTATGCATATCTGTTATAATATATTCCGCGAAATATTCAAGAAATTCACGTGCTAGGATACAAATACACGTTCTATTTTTTAAATTATCCCTCACCTTTCGTGGGACTCATCGTTAGATGAAATGAAAGTGGAGTGAGGTGTTATGGAAAAAAATTCGGAAAGTTGAACGGAACGTTTCTGTTTTATTGGCAAAAGGCCTTCGTCGGGAAAAGGTCTTTTGGAGATCATATATAAAAGGATTTTTCAAATCTTTTTTAAATATTCATAAATTTTTATCAAAGCAAAATAAAAGTGTCTGAATTCAAATTTCACCACAATGTCTCGCTTTTATTCCATTTCCTCTCTTTTATTCCAGTTGAAGAATTTTAAAAAAAAGTCTTCTGGACGGGTGAAGTGAAAGATGAACGTCTCTATGAGTATGTAAGCTACTCATAAAATGTGTTCTAACTTTAATTTTTCATTAAACTAATTATGTATTTGCAATTTCTCAGCCCCTCCCCCCCCCCCAAAAANGAGATTTTACTTAGGGTGAAACAGGAAAATCACTATTATTAAAGGATCTGTAGAGGTGGAAAGAATGTTGTATTATTGGCAGTAAGGTAAATGATGCGGTAACTTTTATGTGGTATCGATTACCTTTTCCGCGCAATGAAACTCCCATGCTCACTTGACGATCGTCGGTACGATGTGTGAAGTGAAAGGTTTAAAACGAAGCATTTCTTTTGAAATTGGTCGACGAAGGAACCATTTCAGAAGTAAATCTACTCAAGACCATAAAAGCAAATTCACTTGGACGCTAGCAGTGGCGTACCCAGGATTTTATTTCGGGGGAATATCACGCACATATCATCAGGCATACGGCTATTTTGAAAATAATACATATGTTTGTGTTTGTATGCACACAAAAATATTAGAAGAAATAAAAAAGTATAACTTTCTTTAATTTCGAGGCAGGGGAGAGATTGATCCTCCATATACCGCACTTTAGATACGCTACAGGACATTAGCTATTTGTATGTATCCTACAAATGTGTAGACTCACGATGTGTTAATGGGCTAAATAAATTTTCTCTAGAAATAAATATTTTGTTAACATGTGGTGGATATAACAATAGAATTGGGTAATATTAATCTGACACCCTTGAACGATTCGTTCTGTTTATGATTCTTCATGTCCGTTGGTAGGTTTTATTTAACTATAACAACTAGAAGCAGATATATTGAAGTACAACTCCGTTGTAGTACAGAGTGATCCCGAATCCATGATACAAACTTTAAGGGTTGGTACATGACACTTTAACAATCAATTATTGTATAGTGTGCAAGTGACCCGATGAAGCGCAAACTTTACTTTTTATGACTACTGAAGAGTCTTGTTTATGTTTGACTTAGATGAGATTCTCGTTGCTGGAACACGTGAAATACTTGGTATTTGAATGTGCTCCCAATTTTCTCTACCGGCGCTGACAAGCAGGTGCGATTTAAATGTATTTACGAACATAAATCACGTTTACATATTGCTTATTTACAACATCATACAGTTTGACACAAAATATACGTTTTAGTTGTTTTATCTCAAATTTGTAATTGTATAACAGTGAGAAAATTACAATAGATGTATACTGACTGACCTATTATAAAATATTAGGGAGATAATTTACATCACTAATCTTAGTCAACCAATTATAAAAGAATATACCAATGGAATGACAAAAATGTCATTTCCTTTACTTAAATCTGATAGCATTTCGGAGATTCAGATAGCCCTTACTAAGCAACTTGGAAATTCATGTCTGATGAAAAGTTTTATGTAGATGAGTATTGCTTCGTAAGATTCTTGCTTCGAAACTTTATGCAAATCTATAAACTCTGAGAGACGTTGTTGCGATACGTTTTGATAAGATTTTCATCTCAATCAAATTTTGTGTGACCTTAGAGGATCGTTAATATTTCAACCAAATAACTACAATTCATTTTCCTATAGTTAAGCTTCGCGAGAAACTGAAACGAGGTAGGTGCGAAGTTTATATTCCCATTTTCCATATTGTTACGAGAGGCCAAGTAAAATGTAACACAATTATACATTCCCTGCGACCTGCAGTAGGCTACACTCAAGATCCAAGACCCACAAAGCTTCTCAAGCAAGTGAGACAGGTTCCATTCGTTCGCAAATCCGGAGGGATAGAGGCTCTTGTTGAGAATAGTAGGTGAGTTGAGGAATGGGGAAAGCGTTGTTTACGGCAGCTGCGTATGGTGTAGTAGGAGGCCCGGATAATATTCCTGAATTTTCTCCTTTTAACTAGTTAAAGCTTCAATTTCTTGCTCCATAGATTTGTTATGAAGCGTAATTACTTTTCCAATAAAATTGTTTTTAAAACTAAAATATTTATACTTTTAAATGAGTAATAAAAATGAAAATTCGAAATTACCAAGAATATTAGAAGTTTAGAAAAAGAATGTTAAGGGTCAATTGATAATATAGTAAAAAGGAAAGAAAATCTTTGGAATTTCAGCAAATTTTGGAGAAACACAAAATAAAACAAGACCATATCTTTTACTGTTCACAAAATAGATTTAACAATAATGCAATATTTTTAAAATAAAATAAAATTTTGATATTCCAAATACACAGTGGTAACATATAAAGGAATGAGAGATAGAAATTAATAATGATTTTTTAAGGTATTCATAAAAATAACAGAATATCAAAACTATCACGTAAATATAAAAAAATGACTTTGGACATCATATTGATAAAATAAGAGTTTTATAAGATATAATTAATCACACATGTTTTCTCTCCCATAATTATTTAACAGTTAATAATAAAATAATGTCAAGTAAAGTAGGGGACTCATTATTAGTGATAATTTAAATGCAAAATGTATTTTTATTTAATTTACATATTTGTTAGTGAAGTATTGTCGTGTTGTTAGAGCTATAAGCCACACATTCCTGAAATAGATGAATAATTTAGATTATATCAAGAATATGAAAGGGGTATTAAGTCCTTTAAATAAATTTATCATAGCAGAACTATCCGACGTTGCCTGGAATTTAAAAGGAAACTTAAAAACATAGTTATTGGACATTACATTTTTGAAACAATTCACAAATAAGACAATATACATACTGTACCAAGAATCGCATTTAGAGATATATTTATTTATTATTTAATTTTCATTATGATACATAGCGTTGATATGTTATTTCTGTATTTTTTTGTATGAATTTAATTATTTAATATGTTGAGTAGTGGCACAAGTAGGCTGTATGCATGCGTGGACTCCTGATTTTTCATTTTCTTGACCCCGGAGCGAAGACGAAGTGCGTGGCAAAGGGGAGACTTGGTCTTGTTAACTGGATCGTGTTGGCGCGAGCTCTTCAAAATCTTGGAACGTATTGTAAATATACATTTATTTTGTATTAATTAACTCCAAGCGATTGAGCGTTCGATTTGATTTGCTAAGTTGTAGAATGTGATAATTCATGTTAATTTATAATTATTAATTTATTATTACAAACATATTGACGTTCTACTAGTATTATAACTCGCAGCTAACTTTTTATCTTATCTAGGAATTTTTGCTGAAATTTTTGAATTCCTCTCTGCCTTAAGACCCTTGATCGGAATTGATGGGATGGTCCCTTGTGTGCTTCCGGAGAGTAAAATTAGTTTATTGGCCTCCACATGGTCATACGCAGTTTGTACTGCTTTTTTGACAATAAAATTATTATTTATTATGGAAATTTGATTGAACACGTGGGTAAAAGTGTAAAACGTTTCGTGTAATAGGAGTAAAGTAGTGGAAGTTTGAATTACTAATAGGAGCTTATCATGATTGTTTGGTGAATATAAATGATGATTTAAAGGAACAGGACTGTATAAAAATATTTTTGATCAGAACTATTATTTGGTGTATAATAAGATACGTCGTGCGTGATAGCGAACTACGCTGTGAAATTGATGCCATAGATGTAAAAAGATTTGTGTAAATTGAACTGGAATTTATTACGAGTTTAACTCGTACGCTAGTCGTGAGAATACGAAAGGTTATCGTAAGATTTGGAAAGGAGGGAACAGTGTTGTTGAGCTTCATCTATATTGGAGGCTCATTCATCTATTGTTTTAAGGAAGGTACTGGTGGCGAACAGCTGTATTCAAGGCCAACCGACTGTACTAAGCAGGCGGCTATATTCGAGATCGTGGACGGCCTAATACCAGGGGGTATGACGACCGAATACAATCTCATATGACAAACCGTTAGTTCCGCGATTGCTGACGAAGTAGGTGGTCTGCGCAGTAGAGTAGAAAATGAGTTCGCACTGAGCATCGGCGGTTGGTCTGATGTCAGCTGTTGGAGGCAGCGTGGAGGCGAGAGTCAGTTATTCATGCCTTAATTCTAGTTTGTGTTTATTTATGTGTATCCGTGTTCATGAATATCATACTTCGGGAAAAAGTGCCAAGCCATAAAGCAAGAAGTGGTTGACCAAAATTACCCTGCTGATTCTTTATGATAAGTTATTAACACAATTTCTTGCACTGTTTTCACCGTCGAGTCATATCATGTTTATTATAATTGTCATGGGAATTTTGCATTTTTATTATTTGTTTCAATTGCTGGAAACTCCAATGCTGATATCAAGAGGTACGTAGTTTTTCCGGAGCGTTTTCCAGAGGAAATGTATGTTAGACATGATTTAAAGGAATTTGCTATGGCAACTTAATTAATCATAACTGGATAATATGATAAGAAATGGGATCAAACTTGGATTCTGTAAGTATTCTTGAAGAACTTGAAGACGGAACTATTTTCTGAACAATTGCATCTACGGGAAGCACCCTATTTATAACAAACATTGGTGTTGAAATAGCAATACAGAGACAATTTTTTGTGTATAATATTAAGGTGTAAATTATCTTTGTTTCCATAATTTTTTGTTACTTTTAATAGTGGCATTTTTATGATGCTCAATCTAGACACAGTTATGCAAAATACCTTATTATTAATAATTTCTTTGCTTTTGAAATATTTCTTTTCTCTGCTCCATATTGACGTATTTATTTTTCAATTATTGACATCTGACACAGCTGTGTACATACCCTTTGTATTCCTTACTTTATTAATTGCAATAGTTATGTTACGTATCTGTACAATCATCCCAGCGAAATATCAACTTCGTAGTAACAAAATTTTAAAAACCTTCAATAATACACATTTTTTAAGGATTTTGTTTATCATAAACTGTATTTGTCTAAGAAATTCTGAAAAAAAAATAACATTACAAAATAACTGAGAAATAATTTCTAAAAATCAACATTCCGGGTTGCATTTTCTGAATGAAAAATTATACAAGAATATGCTACAAGAAATTATTCTGATTTTTTTGTGTTCGTTTACCTCAGCCAGTTCTGAAATAAATCAGTCTTCATAGTTTTAAGTCATTATTGATTTTCTTTTACATTATACCTCATTCCTATCATTCTTAAATGTTCTCAATATAGACATTATATGTATATCATCTCTACATCCACTATTATTTGTAATTCGTAATAGATTATTTTCTATTTTTTTCTCAATTTAGAGTTGTTTTTGTTACTTCTATTCATAATGTATTTCACTTCTAATTGCTAAATTTACTTTCTGTTCTCCATCCTGAAGACTTTGTGTGTATCCCCTCTGTATTCATAATTAATATCGTTATAATAAATACTTGCTTTCAATAAAAAGTCATGTGTTTGTGTAATTTTATTACCATTTAATCCATTTTCTCATTAATTGTAATTATTATGTTGGTTGACGATTTATTAGCAATTTGTTGCTTTCAATTTCAATTGCAAGATTTTTTTATAACTTCCTTTGCTGAGAGCAAAAAAATTTACATTCAAAGCGAATTTAATGAATTAAAATGTTTAATGCCGCGTTTTGAAACAAGCGCCATGCGTTTACGTGACGTCATTGAATTAGTTCTCCTTTCTGACTCACGAAGTAGATGGCGTAACCGGCTCAACATTTGTCACCGAAGGGTTTTATGGGAGATTGTACCATCTGTCGAATACAAGCGACGTGCTCGAAGCGCGGTGACTGGGTTTATGTACCAGAATCTACTGAGTAAAAACACTATTATTTCGACATTGAGAGGAAGAGAAGAAAGAAGAAATTCAAGTAAATATTGAGTAAAAACAAAACAATAGTTAATCAATATGATTCTGGTAAATGCTTGAGAAGCTTCTTTTATATTTAACAATTTATTCATACCATTACAAAGAAACACTATCTTCTGTATTGTATGCTACTATTTACGCAATTATGGATTGTTTTAAAATACAGACAGAAGGAACATACATATTATATAGAAATAAATAAATCTCATAGTTAAGACCACTGAATTTTTTTGTGTTCATTTCCTTTTTAGATTATGTACTTGCAAACAACGTTCTTCACTGCCTTTACATCATTTCACGTAAAGAGTCTTACGGTCGCGGACACACGCTTCACAGTATTCAGATATGGGAGCGAAGATTCACATCTACTGTTTAGCAACAAACTTTAATTGTTTTTCTGTTTTTTTAATTCATCAATATTAACCATACTTTTTACTTGCATGAACTCTTAAAAAGTGTCCTTCGAAATTTAAAATAATTTCATTATTACTTTTTTCATATTTCCATGCGACAGACATTTCAAACAATTCACCTTTATTAAAATACATTCACACAGTTTTAATAAAAATAACATTTGTATCAGTTTTTATTAAATTAATTTTTTGTAGTTGTTACATTGGTACCAATTATGTTAATTTTATTGAACTCTATCCAACTGTAATATATTAATATTAAAAGTAAAATCTATTAGCAATTTCCTATCATTTCTATCCTCTAACACTTCTAATATAAACTTGACACCGGATTAACTCCTTCAAAGCTAGCTACAAACCACTGGACCGTACGTAATAAAAAATTGTCTCTCAGAACCTAAAATTATAATTCTTCCAAAATACGTAAAAAATAACATTAATGACGTTTTATGCATGCAAGTAAAAGAGTGTGCTACTGAGATGCATAATAAACAGAACGATATTGACTAGTTCACTTAATAATATCATTTTATTGGCGCTCTTAAACTGCTGTAGAGAAGAAAAATTCGGATGCACTACAATGTGTTAAGTGTTAAATCGTATAGTTTACTCATGCTATGTGATTTATCAGATAATTAGTTAAATTAGGACGTTTTCACCTTCTGAAATTTCTTTAGGTTCAAAAATTAAAAAGTAAATGACTAAAAAGAATTACGGTTATTACGTTGAATGTTCTACAATATTAAATGTAAATAAGTTATCAAAATGATAGCCTTTGAAAAAGATTGAAAACTTTATAAAACTCCGTACTGAAAGAAAATTATAATAGTTATTTCTCGTAATGATTTTACAAAACTTGAATAAAAAATACAGAAAACAATATTTGATCCAGTATCGCGTACAATAATAAAAACTTTGGAGTCTGATTTGACACGTAATGCCACTATAACCACGGTCCGGGCTGTAGCTTGTAATATTGGATCAACTTCATTCAATCAAATACCTGATTACTCCATTCTCAAATATCCGTGGAATTGTTATATAACTGGCCTTGCGCAATGTTGATAAATTGTGGTATGAGTAATTAATCTCGCAATTAGTTTTCCCTCGGCTCCATGGTCGTGCGACCACTGTCTCGATTCCAATGGCATTGTATTTAAAAGCGGTATATTTAGTTCAACGTTCTTCGCTTCATCTGTTAGCAGATTTATGGCAGTTTAAAATGAATCTCAAAATAAAAATAAAAATTGAAACTAAGTTGGTTAAGTTTAGCATGAAAATCGTTCTTCCAAATATTTTATGGTTATCTTTTTATCATCAACTCTTGAGTGGTAAAAATAAAAATTCTTAATAATACTATTTTTTGCTCCATATTATATGAATTCTTTAGTTTAGCTACAGATAAGTCTGGAGGCAAGGAAACTGAATACGGTAATAATTCCGTTAAGAACTAAATCAGAATTTATTCAGAAATTCGAATATTATTGGCAATGACTCATGATAACATAGTAAATGAGAACTGTTTTCAGTAAAATACTTGTGAGCCCTTATAGTACATCTTTTTGGGTAAGATCCTGGAATTATAAATGGACTCACAAGAAAAAAAAATTATAAGTCCCGCGCTCTTAGCAGTTTGAATTTGTTAGGTTTGCAATGTCACTTCCCTGCGTCAGGGAAAATGCTCCTCATCTTCGTTCGACCAATCGTAGGCAAACTTGAAACTGCTTCCATATTTGGCAGACCAATAAAAGACTAGTACTGGTGAATATACATCTATTCAATCGTAACGAGAGAAAATGTTTTATTACGCCGCTATTAAATAAATATTTTGTAAATTTTTATAATAACAATTGTCAATACGTATAATATGCTATTCTTATATGTCAATCGGAATTAAAGCATTATAGGAAACAATTGTATAAAAAATGAATGAATAACACAAAAGGTTATTTCTAGTGATATTTATAAAGAATAAATAAATTACATCTACTATAAATATATTGATCCCATATATAACCTTTGGCTGTAATAGTGCACCATAAAACAATATTCACAGAGAGTAAAATTACAAAAAACTTTGTTTAGATTTCAATAAATATAACAAAAACACAAATCTCTTTTATAGCGGTATTAAAATGATATTGAGTTTTATTCACAAAGATTGACTGAGTTAATCAGACAATAAGACATCGCATTTCAATTCTGGGAAAGTTAAGTAATTTACCAATACAAGAAAAATATTCCAGAATATAGTTTAGAATAAATATTGACACATAGCCTTGGCAGTGTTTTAAAGTGATCTCCCAATTTGACAATTAGAAATATTCTCAAGTTGGTATTTCGTTATTTAATTCAGTAGGATTTCATATTATGTAACCTGAAATAACATCCCTTTAGGATTCATCGATCCACAAACATAATTATGGAGAGAGCAATGACAAATTTACAATCAGTCATTCGTTATGTCGTGAAGCGCACATATGCACTTTCTATCGAGGACAAGTACACGTCACAGGCAGAATGAGTTTAGTAGAACAGTTGTGACGCGGGTATCAGAAAGTATAAATACATCATAAGAGGAGACTCGTTTACTCACTTTGGCTCATTTTCGGCCCATCAATCTCGCGACCAGCTCACGTCTCGTGCACGTTGGTTCGATAACCGACGAGGCCACGACCGAGGGTGCGACTACGCCACCTGTCATGACGGACTCCTCTACTGCCTGCGGACTCGTCCTAGAGTACTAGTGAGTATTAAACAATTTACACCTACATGGCGTTTATCTGTTGGAACTGACCAACCTTTCATTTCCCCAACCTCTACCTCACCTCTTCCCCTTTACTTCCCCTCCAACCATCACTAGAGCTGACCAAGCAAAGAATACGCGATATCTGGTGTCAGGGTGGGGTCATGTTCCGCGGATCTTTCGGGGATTATAAAGTTTTTTTTTCTCCGAAGTAGATTGAAGGTTAAGGTGTTGGGAGTAAAAGAGTAGGATTTTGTGTGTGTGTTCTTTCTCCTTTATTAGTCCGTAATCATGTATAGACAGCGGGGTAGAGGTGTGCCGTTGCAACCGCAGATTATGTCTGTGGGTCACAGGTGTTTTGCGTTTCATCGGGTCGCGAGATCCATTTATGGCTTATATAAGGGATTATTTAAGGAATTAGAATGTGTTATGACGCACGGTACGTTGGGGTTTTGGGTTTTTTGGTTTTTTTATTGTTTATTATTTTCTTTTTGGTTTTTTGTTGGGTTTATTAGGAATTAAGATGGTGTGTAATTAATCGGGATAGTAGATTATTGGATTGAGATAGGGACAGATATAAAAATGGATTTGCCATTCGCGTGGGAGTTTGGAGTAGGAGATGGGAAAATATATGATTGGGGACATACGGTGAATGTGTTAGAAAATGAACAGATACAGTTATTGCAACAGGAAATTAAAAATCAAGTCAAATGAATGTAATAGAATTTTTTGTAGTTTTCTCCTGTGTTTTTGTGGTTGGGCGAGTGAGAAATATTTTTTTTCTTTTCTGGGTTATTTTTTGATTATTTTGGGGTGGTGTTTTGGTAATATTTTGTAATTGTAAAGGCAGGATGTATATGTATTTTGTTAAAATAAGGTGTAAGTTTGGGTAGTCTTATTGTGTTAGGTTTTAATAGTATTATTGAGTAATCATGTTAATAAAAAGGGAAAATAAGAGTATGTTAAACAGAGAGATATTGGTAAGGAATTATTCAGGTTAGAATAGAAATAAATAAGGAAATCGCAAGTCACATGCAAGTGACAGAACTGGGTCAAGAAGGGAAGAGTAGGTTACCGACCCACATTCCACTATCTGAGGAATCGGTTTCACCGGAGCGAAAACCGAGTCCAAGTAATTTGGGTACGCCGACGCAGGGATTTTTGAGCAACGTGATGCTTATTCCGAGTTTCTCGGGAGATGATGAGCCCTCTGTCGAGACGTTTTTGGGAAGGATTAAAATCATTAGTCACTTTAATAATTGGTTCGAGAAACAGACATTAGCTGCTGCGTGTCTCAGATTAACGGGAACAGCAGCGGACTTTCTACAATGTAGTCCACACCTCTTGCGGTCGAACGAAGTTTTCAGTACGGAATTAAGAAATAGATTTACTCCGAAGGTGTCTAGGATAGCACTCGAAAAAGTGTTTTCAAGCTGTGTTCAGAGAAAGCCGGAATCGGTCATGGAGTTTTCCATGAGACTCAGGAAGATCGAAAGACAGCTCGTAGAGACATACGGGAACTTGAATTCAGAAATTATTGAGCAAATTTTTAATGAACGTTTATTGGCACAATTTTTAGCGGGTTTGAAGCCGAAATTGGGACGTTTTGTTGCAGTATGGGAACCATATTTTTCAGGCGGAATCATTTGGCGTGGTTGAGGAACAATTATTACGCGGCTATGCGGCGATGGGTGACGCAACTTGTGTCGCGGCGATTGAGACCACGCGCGTGCCACGCTCGGGCGGGCCGACGTGGGTGCGTGCTGTCAGCGGGAATCCGACCTGTCGCTATCAACCGGCGTCCGGAGCCAGGAACAGAAACCTTCGCTGTAATGGACTCGTACATTTTGCGAGCACTTGTACATCGAGGTCAGCAGCGTGTGATATTTGTGGGAAGGAACACGACGTGTCGAAGTGCCCTTTCCAATTCTGCATTCTGTGTGAGCAGAAAGGTCACCTTCCTGTGTCGTGTCCAAAAGACGGGCAAAAGGAGGTAATGGGCAAAGTGGTTCAGAAATAATACTCGCGATACAACCAACAGGAGTATCGCGAGTTGGAAGTAGAAATTGGAAGTAGAAATTTGGGGGGAGCAATTTAATTTTCTCATTGACACGGCGGCGTCGATTTCATTATTATGTGCAAGGAGGTTTCCGAAAAAGGAACAAAAATTACAACAGTATGAGTGTAATTTGAAGTGCTTTGGGACATGTTCTAGACGTTTGGGGGCAGAATAAAGTACAAATGACTATTCAAGGAAGGGAATACGAGCATGACTTATTAATTATTGATCTGGGGCCTACACATTATGATGAAATTTTGGGATTAGATTTTTTAAAGAAATTTGATAGCTTTATATGTCCAGGTAGAGAACAGATCATATTATCGGAAGGACATACGGTGTCAGTATTTTCTTTAGAATTAGAGCGAGAATTAAACGGTGAAGACCGAGGAACCATTAAAAGATAGTATAGAAGCTCAAAATGAAATTAGTCGATTTTTTCGGAGATATAGAAGAGGGCGTTGCAGAAAAGTTACAGAAACCTTTAGGTTTAGTTCAGTTAGCGGGAGAACAAGGGAAAAGACTGGGCATGAGTTAAAATGGGACGAGTGGGACGTTCACGAGAGGCAAGAAAGTGTGAAATTAGTGCAACCATTACTACCAGAGCAATTGGAAAACGTTTGTGAGTTTATTGAAATACAGCCAGTGCAGGAGTCCAGTATATTTAAGAATGAGGATATTTGTAGTATGAATGTGATGAGTGTATTGAGTGAGTCTGGGAATTTGATAAATGAGTTATTAGAGTATATAAAGCCAGTAGTCATAGCCAGGAAGGCAGAGAAGGGAACACGAGGCGCTGAAAGGACGAGGAATTTCCAGGTGTCACGCCAGGTTACCCCATATGTGCTATCTGAGCCAGGAAGTACTGTATTAGTGGGAAATGTGAATAAATGTTGAGTAAGTGTCGGTCAAGAGAGATCGAAGAGTATAAATGAAGACGAATTCTTGGGTGAGCTGGGGAATAATTGTGAAAGCAAAGGAGTGAGGGAGGAACGAATCATTCGCAAATACGAAGATAATGCACAGAGGCAAGGTTGTGAAATAATTGAGTTAAGAGGGTTAGAAAGTAGAGAAGTAGAAAATACGGTTAAAATAATTACACTCAGGGAAATAATGGTTGAACGTGAATCAGTGGGAATTTTTCGAGTTGAAATAAAGGAAAGAGTGGGGCAGGAAGTACTTATTGTGGAAGTACTTATTAAGCTGAACAAACGTTGCCAGTTTTGTGCAAGGTAGATTGCACGGGGAAGGTCCCAGTACTTTGGAGTAATACATCTCACCAACTAGTGAAAATGCCGCGGAAGCAAAGTATGAGATACAAGTTAGTTCGGAAGGTAGAACAGCAAACTGTGTGCTGTGTACAGCAGGAACCTTTGTCGTGGCCTGAGTTAAAAACTGAAAGGAAAAGTGTTTTAGAGAATTTTTGAGTAGGGGGAGTGCCAGAAGAAATCAAAAGTTAGTTAGGTATGTTATTACAGGAATTTAGAGATGTTTTGATATCGGGGGAGCGAAATTAGGATCCACGGGAGTCGTGAAATACCGTATCAAGTTAACGCCAGAAGTACCGATTAGGAAAAAACCGTACAGGGAGCCACATGCACAGCGTCCGGAGTTAGAAAAGTCAATTGAAGTAATGTTAGAACAGGGTGTGATCGAACCATCTGTAAGTCCATGGGCAGCGCCCATTATTTTAATTAGGAAAAAATCGGAATCTGGAGAACAGATTCAAAATCGTCCTTGCATTGACTTCAGAGCATTAAATGACGTGACTGAAAAAGAAGTGTTTCCCTTGCCTAATATTGATGAGGTATTTGATCAGTTAGGACGAGCAAATGTATTCTCGTCCTTAGACTTGTGTAAGGGCTACTAGCAAGTGGAAATGGAGGAGGAAAGCAAACCAATGACAGCATTTTCCACTCCAATGGGTCATTATCAATGTAAAAGATTACCATTTGGATTATGTAATGGACCAGCCATCTTTATGAGGCTTATGACAATAATTATGAAAGGACTAATCAACAAAGGTTGTTTAGTGTATTTAGATGATATTCTACGATATGATGTTGGAATAGAAGAGCACCTCCAGGGGTTGAGGGACTATGAGACTAAGATAAGCAAATTTAAAACTCAAACCAAGTAAATGTACGTTTTTCAGGAAGGAGATAAAGTTCTTAGGATATTCAATATCTCGAGCGGGGTTGAGTCCCATGGAAAATAAGATGCAAGCAATAAGAGATTTTCCAATTCCGAGAAATAAGAAAAGAATTCAGTCGTTTTTAGGTCTTGTAGGTTTCTATAGAAAATTTATTAAGAATTTTTCGGGAATCACGAGTTGTCTCACAGATCTTACGAGAGAAACAGTGAAATTTGAGTGGCTAGAACAACATCAGGAGGCATTTGATTGTCTAAAAAATGCATTAACTCGACATCCAGTTTTGAGATATCCGGATTTTTCCAGACCGTTCGTGCTCACGACGGACGCGTCGCCGGTGGGACTGGGTGGAGTGCTTGCGCAGCAATTTGATGACGGAGAGCATTTAGTTGCTTGCGCGAGTAAGAAGATCTCACTTCAGCAATCTAAGTTCAGTACCACCGATCTGGAATGTCTGGCGGTCGTAGAAATAATAAAAAATTTAGTTTAATTACTGGGTCGTGCTTTTATTTTGGTAACTTATCATAAAGCACTGAAGTGGTTATTAACCCAACCTAACCTAGTCCTAAATTGGCTAGATGGATTGTACATTTATCAGAATATACTTTTTCTGTACAATACCGACCGGGAGTGCAGATTCCGCATGCGGATGCACTTTCTCGAATGGACAGTAGAGTTTGGACAATTTTTAGGGAAGAAAATGATTACGAGCCAGTGTGAAATTGGGAGCATATTAGAAGGGAGCAGAAGAATTGTAGGAATTTAGAAAAGCAATTTCAGTTATCACGTGAAAATAAAGCTAGGTATTTTATAAATGAATACGAGATCTTATGTAAAATGCATACACCTTCACCGAAAGCTGTATATTCCATATGTGCGCCAAGAAGAATGCTTGGACACATATTGGAGAGATGTCACCAAACTCCTTTAGCAGCTCACAGAGGAGTACCAGCAACTTTGAACTTAGTTAAAAGATATTTTAATTGGAAAGGTGTACATGGAGACGTAAAAGAATACGTGGGAAATTGTTTAGAATGTCAGGCTAGGAGAGGGGTTAAGAAATCTCCGCCCGTACAAAGTGTGGAAAAATGTGAGAAGCCTTTCGAGAAAATATCCTTAGATGTGACAGGACAGTTAACGATATCTGAAAAAGGAAACAGGTACATTTTAACGTGCCAAGATCATTTTACACGTTACCCGGAGGCTGTAGCCATTCCCAATCAAACAGCAGAGATAGTGGCAAGTGCTTTCGTAGAGCAGGAAGTCTCTAGGCACGGGGTACCGGAGATATTGCTGACAGATAGAGGAACAAATTTTATGTCCAATCTGATGAAAGACATTTGTAGATTACTCGGGGTAAGGCAGATCTTCACTGCACCGTACAACCCAGCTACTAACGAAAGGATAGAGAAGATACATCAATCATTCGCCGCTGTTACCTTATTTTACGTAGATCAGGGTCATCGTAATTGGGACGAGCGATTACCATTTGCGTTGTTCGTTTTTAGAAATTCCGTAAATAGAATGACAAAATTCAGTCCAGCTTTTTTGACATATGGGAGGGAGCTCACATTCCCTTGGGAAACGATATTTCCTCTTCCTACGAAAAGGTATCGGGACGAACAAACATATGATGATACAATGATTAGGAATTTACAGATAGCGCACGAGGAGGCTGCGAGATTTGAGAGAGAGAGAGAGATCACAATCAGAAATGGGAAAAGTAAATAGGAATAGGTGTCTCTTACCGATCTACGAAGCACAGTGGGTACTACTGCGAAACTTCAAACTAGGAGCAGGGGAAACGAAAACGTTAATGCCAAAATGGGAGGGCCCATATGTCGTGAGAAAGGTGAAAACACCTGTCACATTTAATATTGAACACGTGTATACGGGGCACAAGGGACAGGCGCATCACCGACATTTATTAATAATCCCAGGGGGGGTGGTATTGATGAAGAAGTGCCTCTTGTTTTCTTGCCAGAGAGAAGAGAGCTCACGGGTCGGGACGAGACGCAGGTTGAGGCGGAGGAGAGTGTACGGATGAGTCCTCCGAGGTCTAGGTCACCGTACAACCTACGTCCCAGGGCAAGGCATAAGAAATAATATTCAGTTTGTGCAGTGGAAAGTCAAAACGAACCAGAGGATAACAGCGCCAAGGCGGAGGCAGAACCGCAGGACAGCAGAGTGGGACCAGTTCCGGAGCGCCGAAGGGTAACGTGAGGTTGGCGTCCAGAGTCACCAGCGATGCCTGCTCGCAGCACCGACCGCCGGCGAGAGACGAGACGACGGACCGCCGGGGAGAGAAAGACAGCGTTCGTCTGAGGTCTGGGAGAAAAGGGAAAGGAGAGTACACCGGTACTAGAAAGACTAAGTTAAAAATCCGACAGGTACGAGATCAAACAATGCAGTGGTGTCAGGTGATAGTGTTGTTATGTACGTGGAATCAAGTGGTAGAGATCATGTTCATCCCGAAGCAAACAATAGTGTTAGCTAATAGGGAGTAGGAAATCCACCTAGACTTACCAGAAACTTTAAGTGCAGTGGGACAAGTGGAGAAACAAGTGCAACAGTTTTCAAAGGGAGTGAATATACTTTGTAATAAAGTAAACAATTCATTGTTTTCTAATGTATTAACAGAATATAGGGATAGAGTGAACTTTCAATTTAACGAAATGAAAGAGCAAGCGAATGCTCTAGGAAGAGGGGATTAGTTACCCTCTTAGGGAAAGGGCTGCAGTATCTCGCGGGAACGGCCACTGATGAGCAAGTTCAAAATTTACAGTTACGGCTGGAGGATTTTAAATCAGATACTAGAGCAGCATTGGACTCTCGAATAACTTTTTTGTCAAATATTTCGGCCACCTTGGGTAGACACGACGAAATGTTGTCCACGACAATAAAAATCTTCGAGACAATGCACGATACAGCGAAGGGTGACCATTGAGTCATCCAAGAACTGACCACCCTGTTCAGCGAAATGGGCGTTCTCGGTGGGAAAATTCAAGAGGGTTATGTCGCACTGATGCAGCATATTTCTTCATTAAAAACCGTGTTGCAAGGAACGATGGCCAAGATATCTATAGCTGAACTGAGAAGATTCTCCCCTTCAATTCTTAGTCCTTTTTTACTTTTTTCCGTCCTGACTAATGCCACGGAATCACTGTCGGAAGGGATGAAGTTTATTGGATTCCGTGGGGAGGAGTTACGAACGGTCTATGAGGTATCGCGAGCGCTTTTAACTACAAAGCCATTGGAATCGAGACAGTGGTCGCACGACCATGGAGCCGAGGGAAAACTAATTGCGAGATTAATTACTCATACCACAATTTATCAACATTGCGCAAGGCCAGTTATATAACAATTCCACGGATATTTGAGAATGGAGTAATCAGGTATTTGATTGAATGAAGTTGATCCAATATTACAAGCTACAGCCCGGACCGTGGTTATAGTGGCATTACGTGTCAAATCAGACTCCAAAGTTTTTATTATTGTACGCGATACTGGATCAAATATTGTTTTCTGTATTTTTTATTCAAGTTTTGTAAAATCATTAC
>NNCF01126463.1:185330-207220 GCA_002313205.1 Laupala kohalensis
AAAAAAAAAAAAAAAACTTTAAAATATGGACTTAGACATGGTGTTGGGGCATTAATTAGATATCGCAACATAAAGCGAGTGGACAATCTGTGGACTCTATGCTCTTTGAGCCATCTCTCGATTTTCGAGCTTCTATTAACAATTTATTCAAACCTCATAGATCCATTGAAATTTTACGCCTTTGAGTAGAAAATGGTGCATGAAATGTTGTGACTTAATTAATAAACGAGTCTGTTAATAATTATCATGGAATCCACGGGACTGCATTCTATGTCTCCCCGCCAGAACCATTTACAATAGCTTGACATTACGTATTACCAAATTGCACTACGTACGATCGATACACTGTCAACCTGTGGCGTCACGGGTTCGATCGATCGCGGCAACAGCGCGCAGCTACAAGTAAACCACGAACGAGCAACCGTAACTCTATTGCTACAAGTCAGCCGACCAGTCATCACGTTCTCACTCGTCACAAGTCACTCGTCCGGTCATGATGCCATCTAATCCCATCACTTCTCATCTGGCACCCACGACATGTGGACACTCGCTCTCTTGGCAAAACTCGTCCGAGGATTCACTTCCTCTTCAGCGACGACTTCCCCATCAGCGACGACTTCCCTTTCAGCTTCCACCAGGAGACAGCTGGGGGAATTATTTTAAACCGGGAACAGCACCTCTCGTGAGCATCGGCACGTCATTCCTCACGAGATAATCTCCAGGTTGAATCACCACACGCTAAGTAGTCAGTATTTTTGACCTCAACCTCGACTGCACGTCAACTCAAAATCATCAAATCGACACCAATCCAACGCCATCCAGTTCAATCGGATCATCTTGCATCACCTCATCTCAGGATCTCACCTGAACTTTTGTATCATTTTATTGGTTACTTCATTTTTAATGCTTCATATTGTTAGTTGCAATTTTTTATTTCATTAAATTATTTTGTTGGCATGTCCAGTGTTCAACTCCAAACTCATCTACTTTCTTTATTTTTTGGTCCTTTGAACACCATCACCTCACCCTATATGTTCAAGCAATTTCCCAATTTCTGTACACATGGCTTCCTACAATTACCAGGCTGGATAAATTTTGTGGCAATGGTGTACCGTTGACCGGCTTGGTTAAATGCATTAACTATATTTCAGCGAATGGATTACTTATTCATTCATATTCTTAGTGTCAAATGAATCTAAACTTAAAGTAATTATTTATCTATTGAGGTATCGCTTTATTTTTTTAGCTTCTATGATATTGTCGACTAAATATATGATCGTGTCAGATAAGATACTTCTCTTTGGCAGACCGGCCGGTCTAAGAGACCGGTGTTGTCAAGCGTTAGAGTCCGGCCTGGTAACTGTAGGAGGCCATGTCTTAAACATTATTACAACGTTTTAAGAGTACCATTATTACATGATCATATATTTTTACTAAAGTAGTTTGTTTTTTCATAGATATTGTCAGACTGTACTATCACATAACGATAGGAGCTGTATGGAGTTGTTCATTTACTTGGTTCACATCTTGTAGAAGATTTTGCAGGCGTATTCCTTGACTGAATGGTTATTGATTTGTATAAATAACTGTTTGCGCAGATTTATGTTTCCTTTTTGAATTAATGGATTCACGGCGGAAACATAAGAATAATGAGGAAAAATTGTGTTTCATTATATCATTTATGAAGATTTGACGATTGTTTTTTGACATATGCTATGTTCATTCATGTGCTGGTCGACCTTCACTTTGACCGGTACGGAAAGTTTTGATGAAATGATACTCTTTAGGGTACACATTATAATTTATCGTACATAAAGATAGAATGCTTTATACAAAAACTGCTTTGATATCTGAATTCGTAAGATACAGCAACTTTTCAAAACAAATCATGGGAAATCATTGGAATTTTAAATCTTCCGCTCTGAGTGATTTTCAATATTATAAAAACTATATCCCATCACCATTTAAAGTTCTCATCTTTAATAACCTTTTATCTGCTTGTATGTGTGAGTGAGTGATTACATCTGTGAGTGAAATGGTGGTTTGGTAGGTGTAATGTCAAATTTTCATTAGTTTCCTTAATAATTTCTTCTCACTTGTGTAATGGAGAAGTGTATTTTCTGAACATTTAGCTGATAGAAATTAATCATGTAGCCTGATTTTTTACTTTACATATTACAGAGGTCTATATAGTTAAATTTTCCTGATACACTCCTAAAACTTTAGTTAGCTTCTTCGTTTTCTTGAAATAGTTTGACATTAATAGCATGCGAGAAGTGCAATATACTGAATAATATCATATGGAATTCATAAAAAGATTCTAGACATAAGCATAAAAAGTAACGTAGGAGACCTCATCTTATGACAACGATCTTTGAGCTTACTTTATTACTTATCATACTCAACGGCAATTTATTTATAAACGTTCAAGGAATATTCATTATCATATTCCATACTGTTTTCCGTATCTCTATGACAATGTATGTGTCCCATATTGATTATAGTACGGTACATTATGACCCACGGACTTTTACAAACACATTTATTAAATGTATACCACCCATTAAACGGATAGAAATGAAACAGTCAAATTCGATTTTCTTAAAATTGAGCATAAGGTCGAAGCTGAATAGCGAGAAAGGATAATAAGCGATTTATTGAATTTATAGAATAGAAAATATATCTAAATAAGAAAACAAAATCTTTCTACATTTCAATCCCTTCGTTACGCCCTCTATGTGTAGTGCATGACCATTCACACATACCCCTGTTCCCCACTGTAGGGTGTATTCCCTTGGGTCCGTGCCACGGATTTCCATTGGGCAGTAACCACATGGGAATACGCGGTCACGGTCTAAATCTGGGGTTGGCAAATTGCAAACTGATGCACTGTAGACAGGTTGCTGAATGTCACGGATTGCATTAAGCGCTCGATACTAAGTAATATGTTATTGTTTCGTATTCATAATTTATTTTGCACCAGTCTTGGGTTAGTGTTTTTTTAGTTTTCGTGCATTGCAGTATTTTTTAAATTAATTTTTTAGTGCCATCAGGTTTAAATTCGTAGTGCAATATTAACTGTGCATATTTCGTTTATTTCTTTTAATCAGTTAAGCAATGCTAAATCTAATTTACCTTAACATCGCTTGTAAGTGAATAAATAGCGCCCAATATGCTTTGTGATTAGGGAAAAAAAGATTTTTTCTTTCATTTGTGTAGAAATTAATTTGGCACATTCATTGCATTTAAATATTAAAAACATAAGTAAAGAAAGACTTCATTGATGACAAAATTATATGATGATAAGTTTAATTCTTTATTTTATATATATATACTTTTATTTACATTTACAACCTCGCAGTCATTTTAATAAGTTCTGTGTCGCAACGTACACGTACAATACATTAAAAAATCGATAAGCGGAAACATTAAACTGGAGTAATGCTTGATCATCTAAGGTTTAAACCACTGTCAACAGAGGTATAAGATGAAATGTCTAACTCTAAACCATTAGTCACCCTGTTATTTGTTATATCATCACAATATACGTATGTTATACTTTCACTAAAAACATTATGAAACTTTCTATAATCATTTCTTTTTTTTGCATTTTCAATCCACAAGTTTCTGGACTGTTTATGTTGTATGCCTTGTTATCTTTATCTCAGCGCAAACAAATTATCATTCCAAGTGACTTCATGTACCTGTTTGACGAATCCAAAAAGGTTCTGACTCAAGTACTTTGTGCAATATGGAGAATTACGAGAGCTTCGGGACAATTATCATGTTTACTCTTTTGATGTGTAAACGGAAGAAAACTTCCTTGTATTAGTTCCAAAATTATATTTGACGAGAAATTCTGACTAGATAATAATTACCTTTCCCTCGCATATCAATAATATTTGAATTTTAATTTATGCTGGGAGGTGATGTGTTGTCATGAGGCATTTATCCGATATATTAGTTTCTCGTGTTCTTTCACTGTCTTGGCGAGCTATTTTGTTTGTTTTCTACTAATAGTTCTTTTCTCTTACAATTGTCATTCGTGTTATCACGTTGTAATGTATGCGATGACTGAATTGTACGCGGTGCAGGGAATCAGCAATCAAATTGTGAGTGAGCTCTATTCACCAAGGAGAGGGACATGAGAGTGAATGGAACTTACATGGAAACTTTAAACAAGCGCAGGTCGAAAGTGATCCTGAGTTTTTTAATACTGAAAAATATTGACTACTAGTATGTGATGTCAAAATATTAGCGACAATGGCACTGAAAAAAAAATTACGAAAAACCTATATTTTTCGCACGTCGAAGAGCCATTTTTGTGGGTCTTGTACAACCCTAAACTTTGAAGCGGACGATCATCGACAGCCGAATCAGGTTGCTGAGCTTTGATTCATCCGACTNTTCAGGGAGGACATGAAAGTGCAAATAAACAATGCATTTCCCGCGCATTTAGGAAAAGGATCAGTCTAGTCAAATAGTAAAACTATGTATGTAAGTTCACCTAAGTGTCTAAGTCATTCACGTTCAAGTTTCCTTTCGCTATCTTTGTACAGGAATTCAGGTAAACTATTAGATCTAAAATTTTGTGTATATTTTATTTAAATATTGGCAGAGCCAAACGTTATATTTTCAACATGATATTATAAGTAAAGTGTAGGAGGAAATGGCAGGGTGCATCACAATTCATTTAAACCTCTATATTTTGGCCAATACAAAAGAAACCACTAAAAATTCAGCCGTTTTTAAATATTATTTCATGCGTGTTTGTATGGATTACTAGTATATCTTTGCCATGAATTGTCTTGTACAAAATGCGTATTTATTGTACAACTGAAACATTTTGATTGTAAAATAAATGACCAATTAACCAAATACGTTTCGTTTTGTTTACATCACGTCTTTTGTGTCGCTATTAAATGCTCCTTGTACTTTAAATGATATTATGGAAACAAAATTTGTTAATATTTATTAATACAAACAAAAAAGAAATAAAATTTTATAACTAAGGTCGATCAATGTGTGAAAGATCTTAATTATAAAGCGATAGAATTCGTATTTTGTTATAATACTGAGAATCAATATCGGAGAAGGATATTGAGGTGATATCGCTGCATGCAATGCAAAACTTATGACATCAGTTAGTGACCTTCACTACAGAAACTGTTTCGGCCTGTGATTGTCCAAAGTGTGACCGGAAAGAAGAGGCCAAAAATTGGCAAACTTTTCGATTTTCTTTCAGTATCTTCCATTGTGCCATCGTCGCTAATATTTTGACATGATATACTGACAGTCAATGTGTTTCTGTATTTAAAAAACCAGAACCACTTTTGACCTGCGCTTGTTGAAAGTTCCCTTGTAAGAATTACAAAACGAGAGTTTTAACTTTCAATTAGGCGCGCCTTGATTCATTCTTCCAGTTCATATTTTGATATTAATAATTTTAATATTTTTTATTCCAAGCAAAAGAAAATAGCTGAAAATAGTAATAAAATAAAGTACTAGCTATCATATCAAGTGAGGAGTGGCCTCCGCAGATTAAAAGACTATTGTTTTTAAAGGTAACAGTCTGTAAATCTGTACTTATGTAAGTGAATTCTATGGAATGTCTGACATGGAAATCGAATCGATGAAATTATTAGAAATTTATGGTTAATATTGAAAAGTATGGTTGAAACCACGACTTACTACAATTACCAGGCTGGATCATGCGTTATGTGGCAACAGTGTACCGTTGGCCGGCTTGATTAAAAACGTCGACTCTTTTTCAGCTAATGGATTGCATACGGATTGTAACGAAGTGCGTTATTGAGGTTATATTCCATGTATCACATGAATATGAACTTAAAGTAACTATTTATTTACTGTGATGCCGCGCTATATATTTTAGCTTCCGTGATATTGACGAGTAAATATATGATTTGTAAGTATGATCCATTACCAAATATAACAAAATAGGTCAAATATGCATTCATTACAGGTACTGTTTAAGGATTTTTATATTTTAGAAGTAGAAAATAGATTTTGGCCCCGGATCAAATTAGAAATTTTACACATCCATAGTATTCTAAAAAAACAACATATTCCTATCAAATGAACAAATCCCTGAACTTCATTCTCCTCTCATGAAACTAGCCTTCGAATTCCTTCCCTCTCACCAACCAACTCTCCAGGGCACTGCACCCTACGCCCGATAGTTAAAACACTGAAAAATCCTTTCAGTCTTCTGCCGCCAGTTCCTGGAAAACNTCCATATTCCAACCTGCTTCACCTTTGTTCGACGCGCTCTGCGCATTAGCCAAAACTTTTTCCTCAATAATCAGGTATGTAATTTTGTCTTTTTGCTCACTCTGTATTTGTTTTCTTTTATTTATTTTTCATTGTTATTTTTCTTTATTTCAATAATTTTTACACTTCTTTCGATACTGTTTTTACGGCTCAATTGTTGTATTCTTTCATGTTATGCTTTTATGTTTCAATTATTGTCATTTTCATGTAAATATATTTCAGTGTACGTTTCTGACGATGGCTTCTATGCAGCCGAAAAAGCTTTTTAACATTAAAACAATGAGCAACATACAAACGACTTTTTATTTATCATTCAGGTGTTTTAATACCCGCTGTAGGGTAAAATTGATTCAACTTTTCTTTGAACATTGATGTAACTTTTGTATGTTTGTTACAATGAAAATACATTATTTTTTATGTTTTATTTATGAATTGCTGTAAAATATTGAATGTCCAGTATTGATTGTGTTCGTTGTTTTACAATATTGAATGTCCCATAATGACACATAATCCCTAAATATATCAGTTTGGTTGATAAAAGTAGTTATCTTATTTGTAAAAAAATATGCAATAAAACTGACTAACTCAAAATATTAATATTAGTAATATTATTATTCATCAAATGCCAGAAAACACGCCAGAAAAGAAAAAGTAAATTTCCTTCATTTGAAAATAGTAGTCGAATTGGATTATGAATTAGTATTTGTGAGGTTCCTAACTACATAATCCAATTGTTCCGATCATGTCGCCACCCATTTAATTTGGAACATTGCCTCTTAATTAATAGCAAAAAAAGTACGGATCTGAAAAAACTTAAATTCGAGATATTTTGCAATTTTATTCACATTTTGTTACAGAATTAAAGTAACCCAATTTCTCAAAAATGATTTTAAAATTTTAAACACTTTTAAGCTAGGGTGTCGTATCTCTCAACAGTCGTTTTCTGAGTAGGTGCCATTACCATCCTTACTTACTGACGAGCAAAGTCTTAAGTTTCTTGTGAGCTCCAGAGAAAGCTTTAGTCACTAGCTGACGAAGAGCCAGGAGGAAATGTGGTATTTATGTCTAAGCTAAAAGTTCCTGAGGAACTTCTTTTACTATGTTTTACGAGAGCTTTGAAGCCTTTATAGTTCATGTGCTTCACAAACTGCTTTATTTAATGGATCTAATTAATTGAAGAGTTAGAATCTTCTAAAGCAGAGTTCCTTAATTCTATTTCACCTGCGGTCGCTTTTAACATGAGATATTTCATTCGCGGCCCTTTCTACAACTTTTACGTTAACTTTTACAGCACATTGTGGAAAACATTCTTGCTGTGGGCAATATAAAAATGTGCTCGTTTTCCAGTAGCGAATATTCACATGCATTTTACAAAGTATGTGTATAAGTGATTAAATAAATAGGTGAACTCATTACTTTACTTATATTACTTTTCACTATCATGTCCAAAGAATAACAAATCATATTCAAGGAATTGTGTGACAAGAATATCCATTGATTTCAACAACTCTGTTACACACATACAACATGTGAACAACGTAATTTCTTTTCTAAATAAGAAATATCTTGAAATAATGTTTTAAATTTGTATTTTAAATAATGGTATGACACCGATACCTGCGAAATATATTGGGAGAAAATTATTAAACACTTCAATATAAAATACATTTCTACTTTTATAATGAAAATTTTTGTATTATGTGTAGATTCATGTCAAAATGTGCATAAATGTGATTATATTCTTTTAAATTTAAAGTAAAATGCGTACCGAAAAAATTGAAATTTTTCAAAAATACTTTTGCTATGTTCAAGATTATATTTAGTAACTTGATTTCCTCAGTACGATTATCAGAAAGTTGTAAAAAAAAGGATAAATGGTTGCCCACCGTACTGTTCGATAACATCAGACAGACGAGACATCAAGCTTGACAAGTATTGTGAACATTCCAGGTTTTTAATTGACTAGTAGGATGTTACTTATCTCATGTAACGTTCTTTAATATATAAACTGTTAGGTAAAGAAATAATCCGATAGGTCGATGGCTTTAACGAGGAGTACGGGGGCGGTGACTCCCCAGCGAGCAAAGCGATTTAAGAAATATAAAAATATATTAACACTTATTCGATGCCTGAAAATGATAAATATTCTTAATTCATGCCCATTTGTTTCTGACAAGTGTTGTATTAGAAAGTATAATTCACTGAGGTGGATAGTGACATGATAACGAGAGAAGGTGCTGTTTCCTTTTGAAGAGTCGGGTATTTTCTTCCCTTTTCAACAGAACAGCATAATAAATTTAACTACTAATAGAAAATTTAAACTTTCACCTACTTCTACTCGTCAAACACTTAAAATCCGTGAAGTAGTGTAATATACGAGAAAGTTCAAAACAATGAAAAAGAATAACTTTGAATCCCTTTTTCAAGGCGAAACAAACAATTACATAAGATTCCAATGAGGCATTGCTCAAGAAACGCAGTATAAAAATATATTTACGTTGCCGGGAAAATACCTTCTGCGTATTTCATTATTAACGCTTGAAGCCTAGTGGAACAAAGTTTCAAGATGTTTGGGGGGGGGGGTTCTACTGAGAGTTTGCAGGGATGTAGCTCTAATGGGCATTTAGGGTTGTTCATACTCAAGGCTGGGCGCGAGGGATACACAAGTATACAAGATGATCACAGGACATGCTACATCATCATAAATTTACCTTTCGGTGAGAATCCCTCTTTGTTTTTCGCAATATACGCTTGTAGCTTGGCTGGAACGAAGTAACAACGAATGCCGGAGCATAAACCCCCAGCGAGTTTGATGGGGCGCATCCCCGAGTGGGAGTCCGGGGGTAAAATCCCCAGCGAGTGGGAGCAAATTCTATCTTATATGCACATGTTTAATTGTTGAGGGAATCAGAGCTGCCACCCGCTTCTACTACACGAACAGTCGTAATATTTTTAATACATTTACGAAAAGAAGTTAATTGAGCGAAAAAATACAATAAATAAATACAAATAATCTAAAATACGTTTTCGAAAGAAAAATTCTCATAAGATAGTGATGATGAATTGTATATTTGAATCCCTCGATGCAAATATACTAACGTTGCTGCGGAGACAACTTTAGCATTCTCCATAGTAGATCTCGCAATACCTCGGAGCGAATCTCCACGCTAAGCTGAACCTCCCCAAGGTGAGCTTACAACCACGCATCCCTAAATGGGTTCTGGTGGGTGGGGTGGGGGAAACCCCCAGTAAGCGAATCGAGTCCGTATCTTATATAAATCCTTATGTTTATTTGTCGTGGGAATCAGGACTCATTTAGGGATGCGTCCTTGTAAACTCCTCGTTTGCTAGAGATTTTCTACACACTTCATTCTATTCGCTTAGTAAACTTTTCTTTCATCCTTGTAATAGACATACGCAACACACTATACGAGCACGTTTGTCATGTACACTTTTCTCTCTCGCGGCAAGTTGCTTGTTGTAGATGTGTTACTGGCTTGCAAACCGATCAGTGACAACAGAACAAGTGTGACAGCCTAATGGCCTTTGGCAAGTTTAATATAGGCTTAAATTGTTATATACTTTCGTTTCGTATCAATTTCGATGGTTCAATTCTTTTTAAGAGTTTTTAAGAGGAACTTATACAAGTTAAAAATCTTATACTATTAACTAATAATTATATGTTGTAAATGTATTTATGTCTGTACTTTTAAAAAAATATAAGCATGTACCTATATTTCATATTACAAACTACTCGTATCAATGGTGTACATTGCCAACTGTTAAGAATCTAAATTTCTAGTTGAAGTACGAGTTACTAACACAAGATTTCGAATTGAAGTATTTAGCAATAACTATTGAATGTCTCCTCGTAAAAAAGTATAATTACTATTTAGAATGTTACCCTAATAACAAGATTTTTGAGTTCAATATTACTTAATATATATGTTTAAGTTACGTGCGTACCTCGCGGCGTAGATATATCGTGTTGACGTCATGATCTGGAACTCTTATGTTCGAATTTCAGTGTTTTTATTTAGTTTCATGAAATTATATTATGTTCATATACAGTTGTGAACATATTGCTGCGATTAATTGAAGACAATATGACAATTTTCTTTTCAATATACATCTTTGTCACCCGAGCTATCAACACGGTCTGTTCGGGGATTTTACTTTTAAAATTCATTTTTGGTATCACGATGATGTGCCTGGTAATTTATTGGTATCTTTGAACATATTACTAATAAAACAATAATTTCTCAATTTAATCGGAATACTATAAAAGGAAAATATGAATATGGATCTATTTGCTTTCAGAGTATGAAGTACTTTTAATAAAATGTTTATTTGTACAAACGCTCATACGAATCTTATCGTGCATATTTGAAAGTTTTAAAGGACGTGTTATTACAAAAAAAAAAAAAGAAAGAGGAAAAAAGTCGCTTTTACAATAGGATTCTGGTACACACTTGGAGCACGTTTACAAGTTTAAACTAATGTATTTATTAAACCCTATATTTTAAACACTTTTAGTTAGCCTTAATTTATGACCATTGCTTATTTAACCCAATAAAAATATTAATGTATTGTTCTAAGTAGTACACAACTTAACAAGCCCAAATATGATTATTATGGATTGTATAAATAATATTGTTCATTGTTTTGTACAATACTTATTATTCAAAATGTTCAAGCTTATGCTATATAAGAGGTGTATGAAAGTCAAATATATATATTATATTCTACATTTTCATTAATAGCGGTCCAATAAAAAGGCCACAAAAAATTGTGTCTTTTTAAAATTAAAAACAATTCCAAGGAAATCATATTGTTTTTTAAAATATCGATTTATAATTTTTTTATCAAGACATTAAGACTATCACTGCACCGGAAGTAACTGATATTAGAAGAATAAATTTTTCATGATGATTATGGGACCATGGGACAAAACAAAACCTTTAGAGCTCACAGACGTGCTAATAAAATAGCAAATTGTCAAAAAAGTACAAAATTTCATTAACACGTAGTATTTGTAATAGCTTCAATGTATTTACTATTTTTGTTCGGATCTTGTCAAGAGCACAATCCCTAACGGGGATCAGGGGTGAGGAGAGCGAGAGTGAGTCCTATTGGAATAAAATAATGATGGAGAACCGAATCTTTAGTGCCAATATATCAACTTTCTTCAATAAATTATAATTTTGATAACTAACTTATTTTGATAACTAGATTTTTGAGTTTGAGAAATTTGTTAGATGAATCATGTATTCAACAAAGCAAATCAATGAATCCATTACATCCAATACTCGTGACAAAAGCCAAAATATGACAATAGGAGAACATAATGCACGTTCTGGCTTTGAACAAACATCAAATAAGACTTGAAAAATTATAAAGAGTTAATTCAAATTTCAGTCATAATAACAAGTATGAAGTATATTATTTGTCACTTTACGACAGAAAAAGTAATCTCTGGCTATAAATTCAGTTCAACGAAAACCACTCAAAATAACCTGAAAGTTAGTCCCGTTATCTAATGCATAAATTGTAACTTACTGTGTTTATAGAGTTCTATTTATTTACTTGGAAAATTCCTTACAATGTAACAACAAATTCAGACTATTAACAATTTGAAATAGTATCATTTACTGAACCAGAGAATACGGAGACAATGATTCCTAATTACAAATGATACTGAAGCTATGATGCTTAAGTTATCTAAACATGTATCTGGGAAAATGTACGTTAAATATGTAGAATTAATGAATCAAAAACAAGAAAAAAGTCCTTAATGAAAATAATACTCACAAGCTTTCGACCCGAAATAAGTACTCACAGACACCCATATTTCTTGAGGATAACATTGGATCCGGATGCATAGAAAATTCAAAATTCCTGCCATTGTCCGTCCGTTACTCGATAACATGTTAGACAAAAACCGTTGCACAGCTCTTTTTTCATCTTTAGACTAAACTAGACTCGCAACAAATCTAAACTAACCCAGACGAAGCGACGTCAGCAACAATGTGGCACTTGTTCAGACATTTTTTGAGCTATAATTTTTTGAGCTATACAAGAACATCTATGAAATCTGTACCAACCACGCCCATTATTGATTATTCTGGCACCACGAGGCGGCGCTTCCAGCCAGAAGTTACACATCGATTGATATGGTCAGTCGGGCGTCAATACATCCGGTTGCTGTCCATTGGCACTTCGAACAAGAAAGCAGTGCGAGTCTCATCTAGTGAGTCAAGCCATGCTGGCTTGCGCTCATCACTCGCTCCGAAGCAACAGTCTCCAATCAGAACTCAACTTGCTCTCACCACTCGCATGCTTCGCCTCGCTCCGAAGCAGCATTCTCTGGCCAGCAGTTTCCCTCCATGGTAGTTACATTGGCCTGCAGGTAGTCACTCGCCAGCAGGCTCCCTCCTTGGTCGTCATATTCGCCTGCAGGCAGTCATTCATGCTTCGCCTCGCCAGAGCAGTCAGCCTTTTGCCAGCAGTTAGTCGCGGAGCAGTCACTCGACAGGAGTTCACTCTACCAACATGTGAGCACTTATCAGCAGACGGCAGTCGCTCACTCTTGCAGTCAGCGGTCGATAGTCGGTTTCGTCACTCAAATTGCTGTTCATCACTAACCGCACCATGTCGGCTAGCTGCGAGACGGCAGTGACTCGCTCTCCTCGCCATCACGCCGCAGCGTGGCAGCCTCGCTGCGGGGCGACCTCAGCACAAGGGAGAAACATTCGCCTCGCCAGCAGGCTCCCTCTCTGGTCATCTCATTTGACTGGCCAGCATTCACCCGCTCCATCAGTGCACTCACCTCGCCAGCAGGCATACTCTCTGGCTGTCAGTCACTCTACAAACTGACTGAGCAAGCGTCACTCGCTTACCCATTCGACCACCTTGCTCTCTAGCAGTTGCCTCGCCATCATCACGCCACAGCATAGCAGCCGCGCCATGTCGGCTCTCGCTGCGGGGCCCACTCGCGGCCACTCCATTGCACTAACGCCATACGAGATGGACCTGAAGGAACAGTCATCTCACCTCATCACAGGGCCTCACCGGCGTTTAAGTTTTGTACTATCAGCATGTTTCATTATTTTCATGTTATTTGTTACTTTCAGTTTCATGTCATATTAAATTGTTTTGTTGGCACCTAGTGTTCAATTACACCAGATTTAAACCTTTCACATTTAGTTCTTCGAGCAGAATATAATTTCTTTAATATATAGTTAGTTCCTACGGAAATGGTCTTTATAGTTTGATTTTTTGAGCAGAATATAATTTCATTAATGTACAGTCAGTTTCTACGGGAATTGTCTTTACAGCACTATTCCAGCAGATAGCTCTGATCAATGCCGTTTGGCGCTGTATGGTATACATATCAGTAGCAAGAAAATATCCTACATGTTCCATTAATCTTACGATTTATTTTGAATGTTGAGTTATTACCCGATTTTGCTTTATTCAATGATGATATGCAAAGCAGATTACATGGTTACCATGATTTGTTCGTTAGAACGTATTTTCAGCAATAAGGTGTGGAAAACAAGAATGAAATGGTTGTGCTCTTAAAAATGCACCGAATTTCAAGATCAAGGAGCAACAATAAAAAAATAATGTAGCACAACAGGTACATGATCTACTGGAGAAGACACAACAGGTAGCCAAACTAGACAACTGGAGAATGATACGTAGGGAAAGGTTATTGTTAAGAATAGAGGAGGATGATGTGGAAGATCTTAATTTCAAATGGGGTGTTGCAAATAGAGCAAACATTAAAGATAGACTCAAAAAATTAGAAGGTTGATACACCAGAATGGTGGAAAGAAAGGTAATAAGGGTAGTTAAGAAGATTGGAAGGAATGGAGGATGAAACATTGGATGATGGAAATAGAGAGCGATTGATATCGACAAATAGTAATGTAAGGAAAGGTGCACGTGGGATTTCGATCATCCAGAATAGACACATTCATAGAACCCTTTCGATGCTATTTGTGCCATCGTTTTGGCCATTTAGCTAAGTACTGCGAAGAAAAAGAACAATGCTGCAGGCATTGTGGTGAGGTGGGTCATGACCAGAGGGATTGTAAAGTAGTTAGAAAAAAATAAATTTATATAAATTGCAAGTGAAAAAATAGAGTGACCACAGTGTACGGAGCCGGGAGTGCGAGGAATATAAGAGGGTAAGAGAAATAATACACCAATAATTATGGGAATTAGAGTGATACAGAAGAATAGGCAATGTAGGAATCAGGGGACAATGGAATGGGCAAAGTATAT
Source organism: Laupala kohalensis (assembly GCA_002313205.1). Classification (NCBI taxonomy): domain Eukaryota; kingdom Metazoa; phylum Arthropoda; class Insecta; order Orthoptera; family Trigonidiidae; genus Laupala; species Laupala kohalensis. The sequence continues at coordinate 199,914 of NNCF01126463.1, forward strand.
AGAAGACAAGAACGTAGATATATATACTTGGTAATTGTGGAGCTTTAGCAACATTATCAAAGCATGATAAATTAAAAGGCGTTTCTATATAACTGACGATGGCTGCTATGCAGCCGAAAAAGCTTTATACCAATAAAACAATGAGCAACATAGAAACGCCTTTTAATTTATCATGCTATCATCATAGATATATGTGTATTGCAAGAGCCCTATATGAGTGGAGGGCGAATACCTTATCTGCTAATAAGAATGAGAATTGTGAATAGTATGGGGGATGACCAGCAATAATAAAATGTAATGCGCAGGTAGAGGTGATGGAAATAAAAGAGTTTTCAAAAAAGATCATAGATGATACGCGTAGTAGAGGATGGATTAAATGTGATAATATTTCATGTACCATATATGTAGAGTTCTCATACAAAAGGACAAGAATGTTTCGTATAATTAGAGAAATCTTGCATAAGTATACAGGAGATGAAATATACGTATGTGCTGATTGGAAGAGCCGCTCAAAACTATGGGGGGATCATGTAGAAAACAAAAGAGGTAAGGAGTTGGAGACGATAATTTTTGAAAAGGATATGTGTGTAGTTAATGTAAGGTCAAAGGACTTCCAACCTTCGAAACAGCAAATGAAACATCAATAATAGATCTATCTCTACAAGAAAAAAAATGTAAGAACAACGGCTACAATGTGGGAGGTTAACGAAGAAATTGAGGGTGAACATAAGGCCATGTTATTTAAGATCGATAAAACGGAATATGAGAGTCAGGACGAAGGGAAAGAATAAATTACAGAAAGATAAACTGGGAGAAGTTTAAGAAAGAATGTAATGGCATGAGATATGAGATAACTGACAACCACGAGGACATAGACCAAAGAATAGAGAACCTACAGCAAAATATGTTGAAAATAATAGAACCATATTGTGCAAGGAGGGCTGTAGCGTGAGACCGACGCCAGCCAATAATGTGTATTTTGTTATTTTTGTACGTAAACGTTCACTCTTGTGGCGACAATATCTTCAGTTCGGAGAAAGAACTGTGGTAGGGCATCATTGAAGAATGTCTGTGTTCATTGAAGAAGCTGTGGCGTGAGGAAGAATCCGTCCAAAATCTGGGTATTTTTTTATTTGTGAACTAAAACTTCTTGTAGAGACAATAACTAGGAAACTATGGTAGGGCCTCATTTAAGAATGTCGGCGAAATATAGAAGGAAAGATCCAAATTCAAACTTTTCCATGTCACTACATTTATGAATAAGGTATTTTCGCAGCATGCAGAGATAATGATCTACAAGACTAGAAAGACTTAGGGGAAGGTGTCTACGGAGGGGTGCAGGTACTTGCGTCGCGGTTTTTGGACCTCGGGCCGCGCGTCGCTCCCTTTGACACCACTGAGTTCCAAGAGCAATTGTTGAAGGCGAACCAACCCCTGGACGAAGGGAGAGGGGCACGCTGTGGGAGAGACGAAGTGTAGCCGCCTACTCATCACGTGACGTTCTTCTTTAGTACATATTGAACAGTCTGAGAATTGTCGGTGGCTTATACGAGGGGGTTAAGTCTGCAGGTTACAGGAGGTGTGACCTGGCTACTATTGGTCGTCAGACTAATGTAGGAATTGCTGCGGTAATCCAGAGAAACACATGCTACTGGTTGCGGATGTAACTTTTAGCAGTACTTTATTCGAGAAAGCTAACTAATTTTGGATTTTCGCATAATATAGGAGGGTATTCCGTCTTTGTTCAGCTACTGACTTTACATGTGTGTAAATAATTCTTTCATATAGCATTTACTTTGTAATACATTTTGTACTTGTATTTATAATTTGAGAATTTTTTCCAATTTTGAAAATATTCAGAATTTAATTTAATTTATATTAAAATAATGATTATTGTTATTACGTGTTTGTTTGATTAGACTGGTGGCAGCAGAACCATTGAAATACTGTTGTTTATATGGGAACCGGCAGTCGTCTCATCTTTAATGCTTCTCCCCATTTTTAATCCCGCTTACGCCAAAACCTACACCACATCTGGTCTGTAGTGGTGTGGTCACAAGGACACAGGGATACAGAAGAGGACAGTCATGGTGGGATGACGAATTATAGGAAGCAAAAAGAGTGCGTAATAAGAGAAAGAGGTATCAAAGGACACAGAAGGGAACGGAGACATATGAAAGGGAGAATGCATACCGCGAATACATCAAAAAATTCAAGATGATGATTCGTAGAAAGAAGAGGGCCGATTTGGAGCAATTTATCTCGGAAAGTATGGCAATGAATATATAGGGTTTACCATATGTGATAGGGAGGGAGAAGATTAAGAAGAAGGCGATTTGGGGGACAATAAGTAAAGAAAATATAGTAACAACAGGATGGTTAGATACTGGAAGACAGTTAATACAGAAAATTTTACACGTAGAAGATGAACAGATAATGTAACCACGGTAATACGAATATGTAGAATACGTGTTTCAGAGAAGAGCAGATAACGCATGCATAGGTGAAGGAAAATAGGGTTGTTAAAGCTATTCCTGAAACCAGAGAATAGGAACCCACAGGATAGCACATCTTATAGACTGATTACGCTACTATCTGTAATTGGGAAAATTTTGGATAAGATCATAGAAGAAAGACTAGGAAAGGCGTTAAAAGGGAAATTAATAAGAAATGGATTTAGCTGAACAAGGAACAGAGGATGCGATTGTGTATTTGCTCAAAAAAATTAAAGGAAGAACATCATAATATGTTCTCCTAGTCTGTATAGACATACAAGAGTCATTTGACAGTACGCAATGGTCCACTATATTACCTGAGTTAGAAAAGAAAAACATACCGTCCCAATTATTGAAATTAATAAAGTAATATCTCGAAGATAGGAACGTGTTATCAGAAATAGGAAACGAAAGAATAATTAGTACACTACGGCAAGGCTGTCCTCTACGGAGCCATACTGGACCAATGTCCTGGAAGGTGAATACTAACATGGTATTAGAGGCAATGGAAAGAGAGCAAGAACAGAGCATAGCTTATGCAGACGATATAGCAATCCTAATATGAAATAGTTGTAGAGATTTAGAGAAGAAAAGTGAGGAAATATTAAAGAATTTTGAGTAAAGATAGGAAAAATAAAATTAGCATTACCACGAACAAAATCAGAAGGAATAATGTTCGGTTTTATGCAGCATGGAAGAAGCAGGCGAGACCCAATAATAAAATACCCAACGTGGCGATTTCAGTTAAAACAAACAATAAAATATTTAGGTATAAGGATAGATGAAAAATTAACATTTATAAACCATATAGAAAAAATAAGTCAAAACGTTAAAAAGATAATGTATGTGTTGCAAAGAAAAACTGCAATAGGTCCGAAACAGCTAGTAGTGCTATATCAGCGGCAAGACGGTCACATACAATATATGGAGGAGTGCAAGCATGGTATGACAGGAGTAAGAATACGCATTTTGTGAGAAAATTCAGCAGTATACAAAGAAGATGTCTACTACTCTGGAGTGGGATGTAGCGGAGTACATCAACCGGCTCTGCAGGTTCTCTTAGGGATATTGCCAATAGATCTGGAAATAGATAAATATTACTCGAGAGCGATGATATGAAGAGGAGAGACAATATAAGTGGGAAAATTCAAATAAACAAAACAAGCTGGGCTTGTAAAAGTACAATAACTAATGAGTTAGTAAGTTGCTGGAATATAAAATGGGAAATGGCAAATGAAGGGAGAATAATATATCAATTCATCACGGACATAAGGTTTAGTTACAAAAATAGGAGGTGGTTCCAGCCAACACCGTCATCGTTCTAGGTATTCACAGGACATGGAAACATCAAAGAATATTTGTATAAAAATAAGCTAACAACAAGCAGGATGTGTAAATGGGGAGAAGAAGAAACAATAAATCATATATTACACAATTGTACAATATAGGAGAGGAAAGGCACATTGGATGAAAGAATTGAAGCGACAGGGAATTTATAGAGACGAGGAATGGACAAAATATAGTGGTACGGAGAAGGCTTATTATGAATTTGCAGAGTATGCAAACATAATAATGAGAGTAAAGAAAGAATATAGCTAGAAAGTAAACCTCCTCTCGGTAGGGATGAGGAACGTTTTTGCCTCAGCAATATATACAGCAAAGTGGGAACACCCGTGATTGGCAAAGCAGATATGACTGCCGGAAACAAGGGAGAAGAGAAAGAAAGAGGAAGAAAATAAAGAAATAAAATGGAAATGAAGAGAGAAATAAGATAGACAATAGACAAATAGAAATAACACATAGAAACGAAAGAAGATAAAACACAGATAGTGGCCGCATGGTCGAGAAACCATGTTCACAAGAACAAAAAAATGAAAATAATAATAATAATAATAATAATAATAATAATAATAATAATAAATTGCCTACTTAACTATTCTCAACATTTGGAAAAGTGACAGAGGAGATATCTAAATTTAATTTGCTTATGTCTTCAAATGTCCTATAAAAGAGCAATTATCACCGCCCTCTGGAGGCAGGTAGAGTCGCAAGCTCGCACCACAGATGAACTCACACGTCGCATCTTCCTGGCTTTGGTTCGTTCCGAGCGAGTTCTATTCGAATGGACAAAACGAGAGTGATGTTATGTTGTCATTGGTGTGTGTTTCTGGAGCAACGGTCGTTGGACGGCAGCCATTTTTGATATTCTGTGAATTTGCCATAATTCTCAAGTAATATGGTACTTTTCTTTGTATTTAATACCCTGTGTTCAAATGTTGCGCGGATCAGAAATCCTACCCACCTCTACTAGTCGTACAGACTTAAAAAAATAGAAATTCATTTATCAAAAGGAGGAAAATACACAAATGAATTTATAAAGTAAACGCTACGAATTATTATTCATTGTTTAGTCATTAATTAAAAGTGTTGATGAATTGCTGATGACACCCTTAATACAAACGTACTAATGTAGCCGGGAAGTAACTCTCAGCGTTTTTCATAATAGACATCGTAATGTTTGGAGCGAATGTCTACTCTGATCGTTAGAAACTCCCATTAGTGTGCTTGCAAGAGTTTATCCTTACCTGGGGTCTGGGGGAAAACCTTCAGCGTGCAATGTGGGTCCAATAAGCAACTTTGCCTTGATTCACTCATTCATCAACTTAGAGAAAAAATACTATTAAAAATTCGAACTTAATTTTTTCACAGAATTTTGCTTGTTGTAGAGGTTCACCAAAGAAAGGAATTTTTAAATTCAAATTCCAACTATTTGAGATAATATCTCACTTTTTAACAATTATCTGTTATTTATATCTAAAACCTATTTCTGAAATTCTATATTTCACTTTTAAATGTGTAAGAAAAGGTAAAAATGTTCCGTGCTTCGTCGTGATTGACTGACACATTTATCAACTCACAGAGAAAACTAATAGATAAATGAATCTAAAACTCTGACGGAATATTGTTGTATTAGAGGCTCAAGAAACAATATTTTGATATTCCGATTTTGAAAGGATAAATTTGGGTGAAATGTGACTTGGGTTAAAGGAGGGTAAAAGTGAGTAAAAAAGTGTGAAATAGGGTAAAAACTTTCAGGTTTCTATCTTTCTTGCTAACATTGTCATCCCTACCTATTTTATTCCCCTGCATATTAATGGAACACCCGACTACGCTATGAAATGGATCAAATATAGTATTACTTCCGTCCAAGATTGCATTGGTATATTTTCAATATTAAATTTTCTGTACCTTATGAATTTCAAAAATGTATAGCTTGTTTATTTTTCAATTCATTTACGGAAGTGTAGATGTATAAATGTAGAATAAATGTTTACACACAATAATAACTACCGAAAATCTCCCATAAAAATAATTTGCTCGGTTAAGGAAGGAACATAATATATACTGTATACACATATCAATGGTATTTCAAGAAAAAAATATTTAAACCCAAATAACAATCTCGAGCATTGCTCGGGATAGGTTAAGTTAAAAATAGTTTGTTGCAAATATGTGATCAAAGATTAATCGCGAAAAATTCTTCTTTTTTTTTTTTGCGTTCACATACAATTAATTCAAAAAATAATAATTTGCTGTGCGTGGTTGTAGTATATTAGTGAACAAAACATTCGAATGTGATAGTTAACCCTGAAAATGACGAGAAACATTTCTTTGTTGTTGTTTTTTTCGGGGGTGGGGGGGTGGGGGTTAGGGTTCGCCACATTTCATTGTTAAAAAACTGTATTCGTTTATGGTACTAAAGTGAAAGTCAATTCGACACTGAGCCTATATGAATCTTGTCACTTCTCATGAAAATCTCTTAAATGAATTCAGAACATTTTCACCAAGTTCCTACGACGGGTTCTATTTTATGCTTTTGATATGTTACACTATGCACATTGTATGCAATACTACTACAGACTATAAAACATTTGTTCTTTAACCGTTCAAAGAACTTGGAAAACAATGTGAAGAAAAGCATCAAAATTTAATTTTGTCCAAAAACAATTTACTATCTTATGCTGATGTATCGTACGAAATTCTTGTATCATATACTAGCAGGTAGCAACACATAATTTTGGAAGACAAATCAGAAATTGAAAGACAAAACATATGTAAATATAATATTCAACGAAGAACGAATTTCTATTAAAATCTGGACTTAATCCTTTCACGAAGAGTTCTTGATTAAAACAAATATTTGCTCGATTGTTTTGTCAGAGGACGTTTGTGGCAGTTTCTTTCGCGAATAGCACCTCCGCTGTAATTCTTGCTTCATCACGGTCATCTCGCAGAGGTAGGGTCTTTAGGGCGCCATTTATTACTGTGAATACAACGCTCTACAAGTGGCAGTAAAACTAATGAGTTGAAATGAAGGAGTTCACGAAGTGGAATTACGAAGTACAAACATATGTTTCAAACCACAATGGTGATGAGCGCCACACAAGTTTTGAGGGAGCATTTAGTGGAACCTCTCTTGCTTTCACGATACAGAAAACGACAAATTTGCATATTTTATGGTGGAGTGCACACTGAAGACACAAGTACATTAAACGAAATTTTAATGTTAGTTTTTCCAGAAAATGTCATTTCATCTCAAACTCAATTTACTAAAAATTACCAAGAATGTATTTCATTTTAATATTTTTGCGTCTTATTTTGAACTACATGGACAAAAGAAAGTAGTTTTTCCACGTCTCACTGAGGACTCGAGTATTTTTTGAAAATCATTTTGAAATAAATCAATAACGTGGTGATATGCAGTTTGTAACAGATTTTTTTGACAGTAAACATATTATTATTATTATTATT
>NNCF01126463.1:207234-219790 GCA_002313205.1 Laupala kohalensis
TAATAATAATAATTATTATTATTATGTACTGACATGAAGAATTCGACGTGAAAAGCTTGTACAAAATTTGATGTTTGAGAAAACGTTTCTGAACTCAAATTTTCAGTTGAATGAAAATGAGTTAATGTTACTAGTCTTTCCAGAATACACATTCAAAAAAAAAACAAAGAAACACACACGGCCATTCTTTTATTACAATAACTGATGACCTACGTACTCATAAAGAAATGAAAATACAAAGAAACAGAATGTGTTGATGGATTATTATTTGGTTGTTAGGGCGGAAGCAGCAAAGTGGAGAGGCGGTTGCGGCGAGTAAAAAGAGCTGAGGAGCATACCGAACACAGCTGTCCGGCTGCTACCTCATGCATTATGCCAACGCACGAGCTCCATTCGCAGTATGCTCTTCTCTCACTCGCTGTTCTCCAGCGCAGCTCACAACGATGTGTGCCATCACCTCCGCCCCACATTCAAATGCCTCGTTACACACAAATGTGCAAAAATATAACTTCCCTCTGTAGTAATAAACTCTGAAATTTTATTACCGCGTTCGGTCTTTAGTCTATTTTACGTAATTGTGTAAAAATAGTTTGTGATGATATAAGGGATGAAATGTGCAAAATATCTTGAAATTATTTATTTCTTTAAAGACATTCATAAACTTTAAACTAACGTAAACTAAGTTTCACAATAAATGTGAACGAGTTCGCGTATTGTTTTACTCGATTGTATTCATTCATTCATAGTGATTATGCTCCTTTCTATCACGTCGAGTGAAAACTACTTTAACTGCAAATCAATGCATCTATTAACTAACAAAGAAAAAGGACTCGAATTTTTTAGCAGACAGTTTATTTTTCTTCGAATTAATAAAATAAAATACACGTCACAATTTCAAACAATTTGAATTCTAAACATAAATTGTTTTTACAAAAAAGTTTGACGTGTATTTTATTTAATTAATTTGAATCAATATTAAGCAATCTGATAAAAAAACTTGGGTCCTTTTTATTTATTAGTTATTTTTACAAGAGAAGACGAAAAACATTATCAACAATGCATTCATTCTACTCATTACGAAATTTTTTATTTTTGCGTCATATATTTCTACTTAATTGATCTCATTATAATAGTATCATTTAAGAAATTAAGACCACAAACTTGCAAATTTCTTGACGGAAAAGAAATGTAATATCAAGTTTAATTCTTGCAACACAATAAAATGGAATCAGACCTAAAAACTAGAAAACACATGATTGTTTCATAGCTTAAAAGCGGATACTGGATCAGTGAAGAACATGGAAACATAAGTAGTCTAATCTGACAAGATGATCGTTACGTCAGCTAGCGACGACGCAAATGGAGAGGACACGGAGGAAAGTTACTCGTGTTATCTATTGTTAAAAATTATATTACATGGGTATTATATGTGACAATGTATCATGCTACGGGTTTTAAAAAGGTACTAAGGCACAACTAAGATTAGAGATGTGTTAGAGATACGACCCAACCATCGGGACCAAGACTTAGCTACAAAGGTTAGTGCGAAATTGCTGATAAAAGAAGTGAGAATCATCATTGCTGAAGCTGAACTAGAAGAAGAAATAGAGCACAGAACAGAAACTCAACCAAACAATGCACACTACTATTGTAGGACCTTCGCAAGATGATGATACTTTTGAAACGGGAAAATCTTCTCCAAAGACAAAAAAAAACAAACAAACAAAAACGGTGAAATGCGAGTTAAAAAATCAATACTAAAATATTTGGCGAGCATGTTAAAAATAGAACAAATGACATGGAAGAAAACAACATTGCAAATAAGGAAACCTACTCTGATGTAACAAAATCTGATATAGCCCCAGAAGCCCACCAACCCATATAAGTTGTAAAAGTCAATTCTGACAAAAATAAAATGAAATCTGACAGTTGCACTAGGAATAAGATTTATATCCGGACGATATAGTTTTTGTCATTTTAATATATAAGGTAGAGGGAAGACGCAAATTTGTTCATAATACTTTTATGTGTCGATAGATGATAACTTTGTCCTCTTGAGTGAGGAGTCTTGTATCAGTGTGCACGTTGATTGTGAATGTTTCTACATTTATCGCCTTTCAAATTTCAAATCCATTTTGGATTTCGCATGCATTTAAACTGGTAAGTAAGTTTATGATATTCCGTTGCTCATATTCTATAAACAGATGTTTAAATACGGTATCAGACCTGTAAGTGAGTTCCGCATTCTGTTACGTACGCGAGGCAAGCAGAAGTGTCATAACTTTGCAAGAATAAATGTATGCAAGAGTAAGTATGTGTACACATGGCTCAGAAGTAAGTAAAAAACTTTGAACTTTGTTTTTTAGTTTATATACTATATATCATAGGATAGAACATAAACGTAACTAAATATAATATTATGTTAAATATTACCTTTAAATTATTCTATTTAACACAATATTTATGAATGAGCTGATAAAAGGCACGAAGAGGATAAAGAAATAGAAAAGCTTAGAAAAACCAAGAAAAAAGAGACGTGTAAGCTCATCTTTCTTATGTTAAGAAATTCAGATATCAGTGACGTCAGTTAAGAGGATAATGATGAAGATTTTTGAGCTACATTTACGCTGAAAAGTATTGAAATGTAGTGCAGAATAACATTCAAACCTGAGTCCTTATTAGTTTTAGCAAAATAATAAATCAATTTAATTCAATCTACATATTTGTTCGTTTCTCCGTTGTTATTGTTTATTTACAGGCTACGTTCCAATATCTGTCTCATTTTTCTTATTTACTGTTGTGTCCAATCTTACAGCATAACTGGTGGCCCCATCTATATATGGAGGAACATGCCACAATAACATGAGAGTACTTAACATTGTTAATCCTGTACGTACTAGGGAAGAAATTAACAAACCTACAAAATCTATTAAATATTGAAAAGCATGGCGTATTTGTTTCATTTGGTTATCATTTCAATTTTGAATCTAAAACCAAAAAGTAATTTTACCCGAATTACTATATAACTTGGTACACATACCTTTTTCATTTATTATAAATAGTGTTTCTTTTTCATTTTGATTCTGCTTCTAGTCCAGTTTCTCAATTATGCGACCATTACCTGGTTTTGGTTAACTTTAATCTCTATTTAAATGTGTGTTTTCTATAAACAATAATATTAACCCTTGATTATGTAACATTTACGCACGCAATCTTTTTGATGTACAAAATCAGACATAAGGAAATACAGCTAAACAGCAAAACCTTCACCAATTCCTATCAAGTATTTATTACTCATAATTCTGAGCCAATATATGGGTTTTCATCTTCTTTCTTTTCGCTCCCTCGATGGATCCACTCCTCTTTGCCACCGTTCTTAACGGGGCGGGTGCCCAACGCCACTTCGGGGAGGTGGGCTTGCTTTTCTATCGTCCATGTTAACCTGTGAAAATTGACGAACTTTGTTGAAACATTCAATTTTTGCTTTTCATCTCTTTGAATATAGTTACTCATCGTAGATTTATGTTCCGGAGTCTCATTCGTCTGTGACGCATTTAAATGCCCAAACCGATGGTTTTAATGTCTATGCACGCTGAATGCCACGCTCCCTTTCTTTCACATTATGTGTTCCTTCCTAAATAATAATGGAATAATATTTAAATTTCAAGACGTTTTCGAAGAATGTTTTTCCTAGAGTCTCTGAAGAACATTTCAGCGCTTGCAATCAGGAAACCTATTTTAATACCACAGTGAGCTCATTCCTGTATGCCGTGTTTTTGTGTTAGGTTACGTGTAATAGCGTTCTTGTAAGCGTTTCTTTAGCGTATTCTCAGTTATATTTAGTGGCCTTTATTTTTATTTTGCTATTTTCAGTTTACCTTCAGTTTATTTTACTATAAAAGTACATTATTAGTACGTAAAGACGTTTTAGGTTAGATCATAGTTTTCCAAGTTATTTTGATAGTGTACTTTTTTGTTATATATTTATTTGACACTATTCAAAGACCAATTTAAATACGAATAGAATAAAGCCTGAAAAGCCTGGAAAGAAAGGCCAGCAAAAATCTTAAGTAGGCAAGATAAATATTGAAAAGAAAATTACTTTTACTAAACAAGAACCACAAATGTGACTTGCACCGAAAATGAGTTTAGCAGCAACTTGGAATATTTGAAACATCGCTTGTGTCATAATTTTTTAAAATATAATCTTGACACTTTTACAGTATTTTGATACATATACTAAAAATAAAACTTATTTATACAGAGTGCCCGGACTAATTTTGTTTTCATTCTGTGATAAAGTAAACTTTTAAGTAGTCAAAAAATTCTTCATTATTGTTAGCCAAAAAGTTTAATAATTTCTTTAAAAAACTTCCCTGATATTAAGATTAATATAAATAACTTTTCTTCTTATAGGTCTAAAGAAGGAGTGGTTACGAAATGAAAGTGATCTACAATATATTTTGACACAAGGAACATTTTTAACAGACATTGAAAAATAACACAAACATTTTTTTATAAAATATCTATTATACTTAGAGCAAAATAAATTTGAGGAAATTGTTGCCTTCAATCGATTTTTTGTGTGGTAAAAGTTTGATATTTAAAAAATTGGAAATTAAAAGGTTCTTCCCCTTAAAACAAAACTTCCCATATTAAGTCATTCCATATTGAACAATTTCTTATGTAACCTCCTTCACCACAGCTCTCACTGTACTTTTTAGATCAACGTATTTTCTGAATTTTTCAAATCTTTCTTTTTCCAAAATTATGTGCTCATTCGTTTTAATTTCTGTTACTCCCGATTGTTTCAAATATGAACTATGTGACTGTTGTTCATCATCGTTAAATTCGCAATGCCATATATGATCAACCGTTTCTATGTCCTTATTACGATAGCACGTCTTGTCATCTACTTTTCCTATATTCTTTAAATATTTTTCAAAATGCCCAGTGAGTTACTTACATCACCTCTGCGCTTCCTTATCCAATGTTACTTCATTGATCGTCTTGCGATACGACACATCCCTCCAAATATCATTAAACAAAACTAACGTGATCTTCATTATTATATTTGCTGTCTTAGGTAAAAAAAATGATTCGGCCTAAAGTTTTTTCTTTTGGTACTTTTAGTATATAATTGCTCATTTTGTTTTCAAAACTTCTTATTAAATACATACATTTCGTTGTATTTTTCGGAATAAACTGATTCTTTAACGTCTTAATCATTAATTTGTACGGATAAGCGAATTAAAGAATAATGTGTAACACTTTCCGCTTTAATCGATGAAATTTTATTTCTATTATGGCTAAGAACAGTAGAGCTCTCTCCATAAATCACGTAACTTTAAAATCCATTTTAACACCCCCTGTAACACCATAACGCACCTGTAACGATATATCTTGCCATGCTCCCCAAACTAGGGATTGTTACACAATTTATTCTCGGTCCGTTAACTAGTACTCAAAGTGACATGATCATCGCGAAAACAGAACTAAAACAAAGAACTCTTTCGCACGACCTCGCCTTCGGTGCAGCAGTCTTATTCTTGCTGATCATGCACTTGTAGTCTTCCCTCTCCTGCCTTAGATTCATTTAGAAATATTCACGAAGCAACTGAAAAATACACGACTGTTAAGTCTTGTAGTAAAGAAAAATTGGTTGTCAGGACGACGTACTTCTTTCTTCAGAGATATTCATCTTGAAAATGCTTCTTCGTTTCTTCGTCCTCCTCAGTGTTCTGGAACGTAATCACGTGTTCCACTGAGGGTCCGCGTATTCGAGCAAAAACGGTGTGTTTGACTTCTCCCCCCTACTCCACCCCCGCCGATCGCTTCTGCTCCGCTGCGCAAGCAATGAGTGTCGAAACGCGTTTTCACACCGACGCCTCATCGCGGAGCCTACTGTCGCGAACCAGGGGCGGCCCGATGGGGACCAATTTGGGGCTTATTCAGAAGCGCTGTCCTTAAGGGTTAAAGTTAATTAAGTTAGCTGACAAGGGTTGAAGACAGACGGAGAAAATTAAGGTTACATTGGGCCTCTGGCGTCGCAGCTTGCCCGACCTCCTCGTCACCGCCGCGGCTGGTACTGCAACGCCGGGGGGCCGATAATGCATGCAAATTCCTACGGCGAGGACGTCGCCCCGAGGCTCGCGTCTCACCGCACAGTGCCTGTCTGCGGGAAAACCTTTCCCTATTCATTCCTTCATGCCTCTCCTTCTCTACTTTGTTCTCGTCATCGTCACTCTTTCGCACGACCTCGCCTTCGGTGCAGCAGTCTTATTCTTGCTGATCATGCACTTGAGGTCTTCCCTCTCCTACCTTAGATTCATCTCTTTGTATTTAATTCCGTCCATCGATTCGTTTATATTAGGGCACTCCATCTTTCGAGTTTTACTGACCTACCTGTGTACTCTGAGTCATATCCTACGACTTCCATTAAAACTGTACCGAACTATCAATCCTACGCATTCCGAAACTTAGTTAACGCAGTTAGTCCACGGATTTCCCGTTGCGTATATTTTGCAAACGTGTGCTCCCATTTACGTTACGGCATTACCTTCTGGGGTAATTCCGGTCAGAGCATTCAAACTTTCAGAATTCAGAAGAGGATAGTTCGGATAATTTGTAAATCTCACCCCCGAAACTCTTGTAAACCTTTATTCAAGGAATTAAATATCTTAACACTTCCCTGCATTTATATTTATGAAACGGTCGTGTTTGTTAAGACCGAATTACTGAAGCACCACCCTTGCTTTATACGAAACAGTCTCGTTCACGAACACAATACTCGCAATAGGAATAATATTCATCGCCCTAGAGTGTCAACCACTCTTTGCCAAAAAGGACCTTATCATTCGGGAATCGTTCTATATAATTCTTTGCCCAAGAATATAAAAGACATTAAGAAATTGAATATCTTCAAATCCGCGGTTAAAAACTGCCTCCTGCACCAGTGCTTCTACACTGTAAAATAATTTATTGATTTTAATAAAAGTTAAATTCGTCTTGTACTTTATCACGCCATTGCTGTAGCACTTTTTAAATAACTTATAACAATTTCAAAAACTATTTTCTTGCATGGTTGTGTTGCCGTATGGCTCATATTAATTTAGTTTTATGTGTACTCAACTTTGGCACGGTTGTGTACATTAATTCTGTAGCCCCATCCTGGCCCGGGTTTTTCTCCGTTTTTCCTTCGGGTAGAGGCGGATTTCTTATACAGGTTCTCTAGGCTTTGTCTAGGGGCGTGTTTATTGTAACAATAAATCGTGAATTTAGTGTTTTTTCAACTCTTATGATTTTTAAACACTATACTCAGAATAATCTATAGTTCGATAATAACTTGTACATGTAAATTTACAAACATATTTGCGTTAAATTACAAACATATTGACATTATATATGTATTATAACTCGCAGATAATTTTTTGTCTTATCTAGGAACTTTTGCTGAAATTTTTGAATCCGCCTCTGCCTTAGGGCCCTTGATCGGAATTGATGGGATGGTCCCTTGCTTGCTTCCGGAGAGTAAATTAGTTTATTGTCCTCCACGTGGTCATACGCAGTCTGTACTTTTTTTGACAATAAATTTATTATTATCCTTACATTTCTAATTTTGCCTCCTCCTTTCACATCATTCTTCCCAATCTATTCTTCCATATGAATAACTCTTTCTAAATCGGGGCTACATTTCTCCTTTATATTTTCATCAGTCGTCACCTATCTTCTTCATTTCAACTGTAGGTTCTCCATCTTCTCTATTTCGTAGCAGCACTTCTCCCAATTTCTTAGCCCTCACAGCTGGATGCGTCTCGCGGTTCTTCTCCCCGCCTCTTCTCTCATAACCCCGCCCTTGCTCAAAGGGTCTTCCCGCAAATCATTCCTACCCCACGCCTCTCCTCACTCATCTGAACTTCCAACACTCTCCTTCCCCTCTACCACCTTTTTTTATTACTCGTTTTTTTTTTCATCCCTTGCTAAGCATGTCGCCAGCGGTTTCCGCGCTAATGAACACGCAAATGAGCTACGCCTTAATAAGAGTGTTCTAATATTGTGGCATAAGTTGAAACGATGTCATTTCTGCGGCATACGCCTTCAGGTCGTACATCAGACCGCCATTATGATTCCGCGCGAGAACAGTGTCGCCCGAGGGGTGGTGAAACCGTCAGTGAATGGATGTGGGAGCACAATCCGTATGACAGAGGAAGAAGACTTGGCACATCGGATAGAAGCGCTCGCTAGTACAAAAGATCACATTTCCTTCTCAACCATCAATTATGGTTGGGTAAATATAGGCATTTTGGTCGAGTGGGAAGAATAATAACATAATATTTCTCCTTTCAAAATTCCGAAAGAGAATATGATGCTGAAGTTCACACGAATATATTCAATAGGAAATAAACATTATTTCAGTTCTCCTTAGAACATTGCTCAAATATTAATTTATAATCATAAGAGTCTTGTTTCAAAAATAATAAAACATACCATTGCATTAACATGACAAAAAATTTAAGCAATGTTTAATTTTTTTCATCTTTCAGTTAAATTGCATTGGTTTAAGTTACAGAGAGTGATTTTGAAAAAGTCTTTTCGAGCAATAAAACAAAAAACAAAGCAATAATCTCTATGTAATAATTACCCACAAATTAAATATTACTACGTTCAGGATATTACGCGCACACACACATTATATATATATATATATATATATATATATATATATATATATATATATATATATATATATATATATATATATATAAAGAATNCCTCAACAATCCGACATCTCAATATTTCATACTATCGTCACTTTAACGAAACAAATGTATACATTTGTATAAATGATTATTAAGTCTGCCAACAGTATAATAATACTGTATGAATGGACGCGAATTTTTAAGGATTCTGAAATTAGTGCGCGTGAACTGTTCAAGTTTGATGGAACGTGAATCCACCGGTAACACTCTCAGCCACTCGTAGTCGCTCGTCGACCGTAGTCACTTGCTGCCTCATGTAGCTGCTTATGCTTTTAATATAATGACTAATTACACAGAAGGGTTAATAAACACCAATCATAGATAAGAATTATTCATTGAAGTTCATAACTATCCGATAGAAATGCGACTTATTGAGTAGCCGAAAATTCTATATTCGATTATCTGACGGCCGAGAGTCAGCCTCTTCATAAAATGGCTGAAAATGCTCTGCAAGATAATAAAAAAAGTAATCCTTATTTATTAACTGGCGGCAAAGGCCAGAAATTTATAAAGAGACCGAAAATTTTCAGCCATTTAATAGAAAAAATGTTTCACTCATTATCAGCCGTCTCATCATGAAAGAGGGTCTGATTTTACTATCAGACTGCGACATATATTCTCGCATATTTATTTCATTTATTTATGCAAAATTATATCTTTTAACAGATCTTTCGATATTTTGTAATTTAATTTCTGTTATTTTTTTGTATTTACTTGATCTAGACTATTGAACATTTGTTTCAAGCGTAACTTTCGTATATTGTTTTTGTAATTGCCCTAATGTCACAATGTAATATGCACAATTTATTATTTATGTATCATATTTGTTTTTTTCTTTAAACTGCACTGTGTTATTCATTTTGTTCAACCCCGATGAATAACTAATATAGTTCGAAACTTTGGTTCAAACATAAATAGTATTATTTCAACAGACTTCATTTCAAGAACCTTTTCCTGAACATATTACTTTGAAAGTCAAGAAAAAAACTACGATTAATAATTAAGGATTTTCCACAGAAAATAATCTTAAATTGCATCATTTTTTTAAAATTATGGTAATAAGGTAATTTTAATTATTTCATTCACTTCGTGTTATTATCTTTAATAAAAGAAAGCTGCAAAATAAGGCAAAAAGAAGACTATTACCAACATTATTTAATGTAAAAGATAATTTTAAAGACTTTGTTTTCAAATAAACTAGTGTAGAAAATCAAAATTAAGTTTTGATGCGCGAACGAAATAAAAGTGATCTCGCGATCTTTGAATTCTCGTATAGAATAGAGTTGTAAACATTTAAATCAACTGTTTAATATTTTCATTTTCTGAAATCACCTTTTCTCGTCGAATATCTTTATGGAATAAATACAGTGTTGAAAATATGGTAACATTTTTAGAAATAAAATCACAAACAAAATAATAAATAATAAAACTTGGTCATTAAAAGAGAAATATATACCTTTGAATAAAAAAGCAGGAAGTAATGCTATGGAACGTAAACATACTAAAAAAATCATTTCTGTCTTATACAATGTTCACTGAGCACAATGAAATGTTCGTTAAGTAAAAAATATGTTTTAAGCATGAAAATACTTCATGCTCCTCTCCGTTTTTAAAAATTAATTATCAAGTGAGCAAGTTACGTTCATTTTAAATTCATTTAGCCGTTGTGTAGGACAGTCAATTATTATAAGACGTATATGAGTTACATGGTCCTAACTTTTTAATTATCCTTTATCCTAAACGAGGGACCTGTTATGTCTGTGGCAGATTTTTCACTGGATATAACTTCGTAAGACGAATTCATCACACATTGATATATTGCGATTCATTAGGGACGTGTTCCACTACATGCTAAAAAAAAGCATGACACGGTGTGACTCTTGAATATCAGATGAAATGAATGGCTGCACTCATGAAGTTTTTGATATGAACTAATCAGAGTTGATTCAATGTTTTGTTGGTATTCTAGTCACTGTATACCTTGATTACATTGGTGCATGAACTTGCATGTA
This sequence comes from Laupala kohalensis, assembly GCA_002313205.1. Classification (NCBI taxonomy): domain Eukaryota; kingdom Metazoa; phylum Arthropoda; class Insecta; order Orthoptera; family Trigonidiidae; genus Laupala; species Laupala kohalensis. The sequence continues at coordinate 218,006 of NNCF01126463.1, forward strand.
GTATTTATTGCGCTCCTAGTCTACTTTTTATTAACCTACTACACTCACCAATCACTCGCCTGGATTGTTTGAAATATTTTTTTATTTAGGTTTTTAAAAATTAAACTGTTTTTTAACATCAGCCCTGTTTAGTATATTCTTGTAAATTAAATAATACTTGCTTATAATATAAATGTTAAAACTCACTCATCTGTTCGCGAGGTATCGGTGGCTACGTTACTATACTTCTCTGGGTGAAATTCAGCACAAAGGTTAAGTGATGCGAGAGAAAAACTGGCGATTAATATTAGTATTGCTCCAAAGAATAAAATCAAAACATTAAATGTTATTGTAGTAACAAGGAAGTCTTATAAAAATTATTATAAATATTATCATACACATTACATGCATATTTGTTAAACTCTTATCTCCGAGATCGCGTTCACTAGCATAGACTAGGATGAGTTCTTTTAAGTCTTCCCTACTTTCCACTTATACCAGATATCGGAGATGGAGGATGAGATGTAGCCCGATGACTCTTCATGGCTGGGGAATAAATAGAGAACTGGATGCCTATTCATACATCTCCCTGATTCAGGTGATGAATGAAATCGTGTCTGCATTGCTTCTGTGAGGGGGCACAGCGTTTTTCTATGCCCTGGTCTTTTTACTCGATTAGAGCTTGCGAATGAGTGAATGATTTATGGTGGAATGAAAGGCAGGGGAAACGGGAGTGACCCGAGAAAATCTGCTGCGAACCCACTTCGTCCACCCCTCGTTCCCTCCACTCATGTACTACTCGTGTTCACCAAAAAGGTCCTGATTATTCATTTATTTCAAACTAAATTTATTATTTTGTAGCTGCACACTAAAATATTTATTTTCAACCATGCTAAAATTTTCAACAAAACTATACAAAACTTAGACTACTTCAAGAATTTACGCAAGCAAAACCACGGATACTCTGCTAATTAATTAATGAAATTAAATTTGTAATAATATAATTATTTCGTACAGTCTGACTGTGCACAGATTGCACACAGAGAGTAAACAGGGAGAAAAAGGATGGTGAGATGAATGAGTGAAAGGGAAATAATAAATGGAAGAGGAAAAGAGAATTCCCTGATAAAATCTGCTGTACAAGATCCCGCTCAATAATATTCTCATTTTTAAACAACAATAAAAGATCAACATAGATCCTGGTCACCATTGTATTTAACCATCATAAAGAGCAATGTTTCCCATTTAAATTGACTATAACGCACTGGGTCTTTAAGCAATTTGAACATTATATCACCCAAACGTTTATGTGCTGCGGTTTTCTAGAGTAACTTCCGGGTGAGGCTCTTTTGCTCCGGTTTATCGGAAATCCTGTAACTACAACAATGTGTTGTTTTTCTGATAATGTGTAGGTAAAGGAACTGATAACGTGTAGATATTTTGTTATCTCGTCGTCCAACACTGAAATGGTAGCTATATTTTTTATACACCACAAACGTAAGATCATCAATTTGAAATTAGTTTCGGACGAAACACTGCGTTTCGGCGCGGTAGGGGAGTAGCGTTTTTATTACATATCGCTAAATTTTGTAGGGTATATTTTAAACGTTGAACTTTTAACTTATAACTATATCAGGAACTTCTCGTACTCAACCACTGAGTGGTAATACACAGTAATGAAAAAAGAACAATTCAGTCAATATACATTAGTTTGTCTCCATATTTTCTAAAATGTTACAAAATATATTATTCTTGGTGGAGGGAGCCAGGGCTAACGTTACGTAGTTGAAGAGAGATAATAGGTAT
>NNCF01126463.1:222394-257269 GCA_002313205.1 Laupala kohalensis
ATATATATAAATATAATTACCAAACTTAAAATAAGGTAATTAATGAAATTTGATCAATGTCAAACTGTTGTCATTCCACGAAAGAAAAAAAAAATTGAACCAACATTAAAGGCAGAATAATATTTATATCAACATTTCATTAGTCAAGGATGACATTTACTTTCATGGGATAGATGTTTTAGCTGACACAGTGTCCTCACTTTTTTTCTATTTCGTATTTTAATCGTTGTTCCTCCGGATGAGTGACAGATAAATGCGGCTATCTATACCAATATACTTGTATAAATGCGTAACGCGAAAGCGTGTCTGTCAGTTTGCTGTCTGATCACGACTAACCACTGAACCGATCGTGATGAAATTTGGCAAGAGGAGAGTTTAGATGTCCAGGATAAACACAGGCTAACTTTTATTTTAAAATATGTGATAAAAAAGATCAAAATAGTTTTTTTACAATAAATGTGGATACAAATAAGGAAAAAAAAGTTATATATACTTACGTTGCCTAAACGTTTAGAGATAGTTGACAACTATCTAACTAATAGTTCTACAAAAAAAGTCCGTGACAGCACATGTCTATTTACAAAAATTAACCTAAATTATCGATAAAACGTAATTAAATATGAAAGTGTTAAAATAATTCAATTTAAGAGAGATTTAAGAAATAAAAAATCAACCATAATCAAATTTAATAGACTGTTATAATTCAATAGAATTTGTTTTATGCTTTTAACGAAGATTTAAAATGTCTTTAAATAATAAACTTTCGACGAATAGTTTAGATCTTACAAGAATTTTAATGAAATGTGGCAGTTGCGTCATGCTTTGGAAGTGAAAAGTCGCGACACCCCCGAGATAGTGTAGTGCATACAGTCAAGTTTTGTATTATTATGAATTTGAAAAGTTAAGATTCTGACACGTTTTTAAAAACCAGTCAGTAAAAGTATTTTGATTTTACAATATAAATAGACTTTAATTTTTTTCTGAGTAATAGAAGATTAGTCCCGAAAATTAGAAAAATCCCGAGAAAAACCGGGTAATCAGCTAGTTCTTTATGTTTCGGTTCATTTATATTTCATCTAAATTTCTGAAACGTAATGCTCATGACATATCTTCTGCGTAGTGCACGTAGTAAACTAAAAAACTAAATTTTCTTGAGGTTTAATTTCCTGTTCACGAAGTACTAGTGAATTCTCACTAATCACTCCGTTGTTTTTGCCACTTCGTCAATGATCACAAAATATTTTAAATATGGCAACCTATAAAAGTATTATTATTACAAAGAAGTAGAATTGCAAAATGGAAATACGGCATGTCACCATTTTCATCATATCTTGGAATATCGTTGACCAGGTAAGGCACAAGATAGGATTAATTAAATAACATAAAAACATACCTTCGATTTTGCATTTCTAATAATTTTTAATTAAGGTTTTCATTTACTAATTTCTCTCTTATATATTTTATTTTTAGAATTCTTTATATAGAGTATTATGTATAAAAGTGGTAATTACAAGTTTTTCGCTGCTTTTGGATTTCTTTAGTTATTTAAACCATCTCTAATCTATCCATTGTTTACTAAATTAAACATCGCATGTAATATACACGTTGATCAAAATTGAAATATTTTTTATGAGACCTTTTTTAAACTGAATCCACATTTTAACAGTTATAATTAAATTATTATAAAAATCCAGATTATCTTAATACTATAGGTGAGGGCAATAAACGAATAATCATTCAGATAGCATTATCTTTCATCGAAGTGTTCAGAAACGGAATATTGGAGTTTAAACGATGCAACATTTATAAACTTTTGATCGTGCATTTAAAATACCCTTAATACAAGCGTTTTCAATGACCGACATTAACTCACTTCGTTCCGCATGTTTCAATAATTCGGGTTATTGTTCTCCTCGTGGACCGTCAAATAAAACAGACTATAAAACATACGAGATCAAAGGACACATTAAAAAATATTGGTCAAATCAGACGTAACATCCTGTTGCACGTTATATTACTATGATAAGCGAATCTCTTCCGAGAGTATTCCACCGAGATTCGAATTATTGACTGTGAAATATTTTCATTCAGTTCTGTTTAAGGAGTGGGAGGCTATTGAAATGCACGCAGCGTACTTCCGACGATCGATGGTGTTATAGAAAGTTATGTATTATTTATTAATGTTGCATTGCGGGAAACAATACGTCCCAAACAACTTTCCACGAAACAGTTCTGGATTATTTATTTAATTTGTTGCGTAGAAAGTATATGATCCAATTTTGAAAGAGAATTTTAAATATAATTTAACCGATGTACACAAGAAACCAATTATCATTTCTCATTTATTGCCATGAATTAGGTTCATTTGTATGAAGAAAGTGTGGCTTACTTTCAACCATACTTTCACATAGTATTTTTATGCGCTTAGAAATACAAGCATCTAAAAGTAATCTTTATGAACATAAATCGTGATTTCTTTAAGTTAATTTGAATTTGATGAAAATCGTTAAGTACGAGACTATAAATGATGTATCAGATCTCATATCAAGGAGAATTTGCATTACAATCTTATCCAAATGAAAATATAAAAGGCGAATGTGCGCAACCCAGTAAACTGCCCCTATAACGACAACGGTAGTGGTCTTCGCTTCCACCATATTGCAGGGTGGCAGTTCAACGATTCAAACACTGCTTGGCTGAACTAGGTGGAGTTTTTTCTGCTGGGGTTTCCCTCACCTACTCCTGACAAATATGGTTCAGTGTCATAAGTTAATCAGCAATCCAACAACTCTCCTTCCCAATCACCTCATCCTAGACTCGGTTACGTGGAAGAGCAGGCCTCACCAAACGTCAGTAAATGAATGAATGAAAATATATATTCTTGTGAACATTCAGGTTTCAACATGCGATCAATTGTACAAATGATAGGCTTTTCGTTTCAAGAAGTACATAATAAACAGTTAATGGTTTCTTCCGAATTGTGTGTACGTTACGAAAATTCAATAAATTAAGGGAATTAATATTTGCACATGCTAACTTTTTCTTCATATGAATAATATATATGTATGGGATAGAATGTAGAGTCAGAGTTAAATATTGAAACTTAAAAATTGTTATGCTATTCTCTTATAATTTGGTTAAGAGTGCAAAAAATGACTTGGGCAAAATTCCAACAAATTTGGATTATAGAATCGGGTGTTTTTCATTGGACGAAATTTGACCTGTATTTAACATAGGGAGGCGTATTTTTTAGATATTTGCACCAAACAATAGTCTTTTATGATATGTAGAGATGAGAATGTGTATTCAATTGGTTATGGGGTCTTTGATCACAAATACAACGTTAAAATTTAGTTTGAATTTTCACACTGTTCATTTATTTAATTATATTTCACACTGTTTCTTCATGAAAACAATGGTAGTTGAGAATTTTATATTTCGTATAAATACCATACTTATTTAGTTTGGAATAATTATTCCCAACATATGTTAGAAAATTTTATTTACTTTGGTGGAATATTCATTATTATTTTCGGGGAAAAAATTCGTAGAAAATATAATTTTTATTTTCCTGGTGATAGTTTACTAATGAATTCGAGGTTTATTACGGGAGAATTGAGTCCTAAGGTCAGAGAGATTCAATATGCAGATAATTTACTGTGTATCATATGATTATAATTAACAAATCTACCAAATAACAAATTAACAATTATTAATGAGAATGCACAAGAATATATATTCGTTTGCTTTATTAAGGGGACAAAGAATAACATGTTTATTTACGTTTTATTGATGTCTATTTATCTCAAATAGTCAAATTGAGTGCAGATTATTCCCTCCTTTCGTGTTTCAAATTCATTTACAAAAACTGAAGAGTTTAAAGATATCTGCCTAAAGAAAGATCGATTTACTATGGTATATTTATTCCTTACTCGTTATGTGAATACTTTATTTTTTTGTAAATTATAAGTTTTAATGTATTGTAGACATTTTTCTTATTTGATTTCTACCACTGACGCACAAAAAATTATATCAGGACAGTTGGCTACGGGAATAAAACCCTTCCGTTTTTTTTTCTTATCACAAATATATAAGAANTAAAGATTTATTCGTGATTCAGAGAAAAGTTATACATTTATGTGCCAGAAAAAAATTCCATCCCAAATGTCTTATTGCATCAGAAAAGCAATATTTAGAAATAACTGGAAAGAATTTATTAAAAGGTACTCTAAATTTATCATGATACTTCAACTTTAATTCACAAGGGCGTTTAATTTGTGGGCTGAAACAACATTTGATATCTAACGTCGTTTGCAGAATATTGAAATGTTTTTCTTTCACCGCCCTTTCCTGGAAGTAGATTGGGAAGAGAAAATATTTGTCTGTATGATTACAATACTTTCCTTTTACGTGTCCTCATTATATCGGAAAGTAATAAACCGTGAGGCGCCGTCCTGAGTCCCTGATAGCCGCAAGGCACGCCAGAGAGCGCTATTTTCTCAAGTGCTCTTGCAAGTTCTTCACAAAGTACATAGTCGTTTCAGAAATACTCCAGCTGTTGTATTCGGCGCGATATGTTTCCACTTACTCGCTTAGTATCATGTAAGGAGAAGGCTTTCTCAATAATATAAAAGATTCACGAGTTCATGCTATAATATTTAAAGAAGTAATGGCTGCCTTAGCTCGTAGTCGATTCCATCGATATCGGTTAAATTTATGACACATAAATTTAATGGGGATTAAAAAATATCTAGAGGATTTGTTTTTTGTATTTTTGTGCATCATAGCTCAGATTAACGTGCGGGTACCGCTTTTGCCTATATTATTTACTTTAGTTTTCCAACTATGAAGGTTTATGTAAAGAAAATATATTATGATAGGAAGCGTAGAGAGTTCTGGATTTCAATTTCTACCTAGTTGTTGTAATTATTACCTGTCTCATAGCTAGGAGGTTCAGACCTTGAAACCTTCTCTTCTAATTAACCATTATTTAGGAGGAGATTGAGGACGAAGGATTAGAGAGAAACTAGCTGAATATCACTCCGTCTTGGATCAAAAACACATTTTTCACTCATTGATGTACTGGTACCGAAGGTAATATTACTACTTAACATTTGTCGGTGTTTTGGTTCGCTTTCAGCAATTCAACTCAACAATGTAAATTATTGACTCTTACGTTCAGCGAGTAATCCAGAGCAGATACAAAGACCCCCTGAAAAGAAAACCATATCATAATTTGACTAATTATGTGTGTACAAAATAAATGTTCATATATTTTTTAGAGGAAAAGTAGAGCTATTTCGTCTATTATCATTATCCTTTGAAGTTACTTGATTCAACAACCATTAGGAGGCAATGAATGCTTATAACAATCCAATGTTTCAGCTAAGTTTTAGGTTTCATCAGGTTATCCCAAAACAAGTTAAAATATGTGCAACTGCATAGATCATAAAACGGCTTCTCTAAGTATGATTAACTATCTGAGCTAAAGGATCTAATTCAATTAAGAGTTCATCTGATACAAATGGGGTAATATTGTAGCATGTCAGACACGCGTTTTCAAAACATGAATAAAAACCACAGAGTAAAAAGTCATGTAGCAAATACGAGTCATTACTAAGCTAAAAAAAACTGTTCCAGTTCAGTAAAGTGATATTGCATATAATGTTGCATTTGATTTGTTTAAAGGATCATTCATGTCGAAGAGAGCATTTGGGGAAGAACTGGAAGAGGAAGAAACTCTTCAATAATATTTTTAGATCTCGGTAACGGAAAAATTACGAGAAGTACTGTGGACAGTATTGACAATACCTTTCCAGCAATTCATTTAATTACTAATACCGTCCAATAAATTAAATTGCTACAAGATTACTTTCAGCTGAGTAAAGCTAAGTCACCTAAATATTGATATCTACTGAGAATATGAATCTCCAAATTTGTAACTTTATAAAGGAGGAGGAGGATAGATACAGGATTTATCTATATAATTATTTGGTGACGAATGATGTGTCAGGATAGAGCGATTGCCATCATTTTACTGGCAAGTAAACGATATTGTCAGTACTATCCTACATTTTACAGGTCAAGACAAATCAAGTTTATTATTGAAGTTTGCTATTAGATTCGGATTCCCAGCAATCAAGAGATCACATCGGTATTTTGGACGAAAATATCCATATGGTTAATGAAAGTTACCATGCTTCCTCTATTATCTGGAACTGTATGACTCGGGTAAACTGGTTGCCCAATTTTCCGATACATGTGAATATAATAATCAAATAATTAGTGCACCAGTAAACTATTATACCTTTTTGTACATCCTTATCAACGAATCCACTCAAAAGATTACTGTTATTAAAAATAAAATAAAACTACTTTCCTTGGACATTAAAAAATATAAATATTTGACATTTTAACTTTTTAAGACATCACATAATTATAAGAACCATTTATTTTGAAATTCATGATTAATTCAATAAATAATTATTTACAAAGTAATTGCTTCTAAAGGAAAGAAATTGCCTAGGATCAGTTTTCTTTTAACTTATAAATTCTATTCGTTCAGGAATAATACTTAAAACAAATTAGTTGAGCTAATATGTTTATAATAGTGAAATAAAATAAGATTAGTAATTGTGTGTTAGTGATGTGGTTACTTACGTAATGTACACCTCAAAATTAACTGTTTACTGTCATTCTTATTATCATCTAGTACAATATTAAAAAATGAAGAATATCAATATTCTCCAGCGAGAATACTAATATTGAAGAAATATATTCTTAACGGATTTTAAATAAGCATATTGCAAGATCTTTTTTAATTATCTCCTTGTCTCTTACTATACTTAACCAAAAGCCTAGAATGAGGGAATATTAAAAATATCATTATATATTATACATTTCCCCTTTATAAGTTCTTGTATACAAGCAATATCAATTTCGTTATTCTCCATGTATTTACTTAGCTCTATTATTCCTATTTCTCCCCTCTGTAAAGTTTATTGCATTACCTTAACTGCCATAATTTGTGTTTTGCTTCATTATTCCCAATGCCTACGGGACATTTCCTATCGACTGTTGCATGGTCAGTATCTTCCGTTTTCCTCTTACAATTTACACACTGCACTCCCTTCGTTTTTTGCGCGCACTCCATGTACTTATATTTCTTCTTTCCACAATATCCGCACACCTCTTCCTTCTCCTGATATATACTTTTGATATGTACCCATACTTATGACATCTGTAGCATTGTTGGCTCAAGGTATTCATCTATTTTATAAGTTCTATGACACTAGCATAACTACGCTCCTCTGGTATTTGTCCCCTTTTGTACTAAACCATGTTCTCTCCCAATCCAGAAACTACTGTGTCATGAATTTTTCCCATTGCTTTTCCTCTATTGTTTCCTTATCTCAGTCTCTTCTTTCTTTGTCAGGCTGCTCAATCTATCCATTTTATCATAAATTACCGAATAAAACGAACTTATTAAAAAAACAGACGTATATTTACTTAAGTACACAAAATAAAATAAAATGCAACGTTTTAATCCCTCATGCGGGTCATCATCAGGCGAAACTGGTACTCTAGAGCGATGGGCTCACGTCAGCTTTGATACACAAAAACAATAACAGCTTGGGACTACCATGGTCAAATTACATCCCTACTTAAATACATTCCTTATTTTCGACAAACTAATGTTTTAAAATTACAATGAATAAAAAAATGAAACAATTATGTACAATAAAACGTATCATATAAAATAGAATACAACTGAATTACAATCTCTGAATCAAACAATTGTCAATAAATTTAAATTTAGAGAGGAGAAAAAAAGGACTCTGAAAAATTGAATAAAGAATATAATTTAACTTTAAATTCTAGATGAGGAATTTAACAAACAAAACAATAGAGTAACAAATTTATTATTGAGGTTTTTGTTTGACCAATGTGATTTTTTTCTTGTGTTGATATGTATCTTACAAATATGATATTTCAATAATCAGACTTCTATCTGAGTTTTTGAACTTTTACTATAAATCACGAAATAATTGAGATATTACCTCGATTATTGTTTGTAAACATTTTAAACTAAGGTATCTAAAAACTAAGCTATACGTTTCCCGATAATTTCTTTTAAATGTGTAGAAAGGGATACTTGTTTTTGTCGTCCACTCGTATCTATTCTTATTACCCCTGCATAATAATGTACCTCCGGCACTAGTACAGTCATGAAAAGAATCTAATATTTTCTCTTTTCCTTCTAGGATTATATTTGTATTATCTTTGCAAAATACGTATTATCATATTTTATGGATTTTAAATTGTTTAGTATGATTTCTCATTATACGTGAATGGCACATCCAAAGTCTCTTTAAGCGAAATTAATATTAACTATTCACGAGCAGTGAAAATTAGTAAACATCTTCAATTTCGTGTTATAGCATATGTATCTTAAGCTTGAAACGTATTTTGGTGTTTTTGAGATGTAAACACGATACTGTAGTATTTGTAACTGGGAAATGTTGCGTGCTATTGAAGCTTGCATCTTCATGGAGCGATAGGAGGTAGGAGTTGGGTGGTAGGCTATTGTTAGTGATGGGTCGGTTAGCTGCGTTTACCAACAACTTGGCTCACGTGAAGGGGTTAGTAGGAGTAGTAATAGTTAAAGTTATTGATACTACTAGGTGTTGGATAGAGGAAGGAGGGTTCGCTTTTCGGTAGTCTCAGCTATATGAACTGGGACATTAATGTGAAAAGCCACAAAAATATTTTTCTGGCTCCACCGGGAATTGAACTCTGGATGACTTGGTGATGACGCTACCACCAGACTCCCGAAGGGGTTATACACGATATGGAATATACATATATAACAAAGGGATTTCAAGAAAGTATTTGGTTCAAAAATACTGTCACACAAGCAACGCCACAGACTACTATTGAAAAATCAAGTAAATTTAAAATTAAAAAAGGTGAGCCACTTCTATTTAAAAACAAATAAATATTAAATAAGCATGAGATTTCCTCGAAATAATTTGATTATAAGCACGGGATAATTTGATGAAGCATTTGCATGTATCCTTTTTAGTTCAATAAAATATATAATAGTCTCCAAAAGTAAATATTTACCAAATTGATAAGGTGTATTTGACATGATATTGATGACATGTTTTAACTCATTGGTTGTGTATTCTTCACACCACATACTAGGAAATGTCGACCAATGTAATATAGTATTCAGGGGTCTCTTCTCTCTATGCAATACACTTGCCATGGACTGCAATTAATATTTAAAGTGTGCGTCATATAAGTCTGCATGCATTCTGACATTTCTAAACAGAACATTTCAACCAAATAGACTGACTTTAAAACACTTCAGAACTCTCCTAGTAGAAATCCATGTTTTGTTTTACTGCATTTTTGTTGAATTACGCTTGAGAAAAAAAAGTGGAAACTGTATGCTGAACAATATCCGAGGCAATTAAATACGGACGTATAATACATGACGATGTTGTGTGAAAATTTATTTATTCTGTGTACAATTCAAAGTTTAGAGAATTTAATCTAATTCAGGCCATCTATCCCTCAAGTTAGTTTCACCACCACATGATATAAATATATAATCTTGAACACAAAAATGTTTTTTTTCGTTGATTGTGCTATGTAATTCATACAAAAAAGATACATTTACCGTAAAAAATTCTTCATCGCAACGTGTCTACAATATTTTACCTGCATAAGAGAGTTTCAATTACGCCAGAGCTTGTGCCACTCCATCAGAATTTTTATTTCCTTACAGACTTGAGGGCAAACCGGATAACGGTTAAATTGAAACATGCTGTTAAACGTACAAGATTGACACCATACAATATTTTAATAAATATTTTTGTTGAAAAAATTTATTAGAGCCAAATTAATGGGAAAAAAATTATATTTACCCAAGGCACGCATGACGAGAATCAAAAAGCGTGTCATCATTTCCGCGCGGCGAATATACTCGACACGCCATAACCTCGTTCTTTCCTGAGGGTGCAGGGTAATAAGATTCCTCCCCTCCAAACCCTCTTCCACCCAGCCTCCACCTCTTCATACATCCTCCAGAGAGTTGCTGCTTGTGCGATGTTGCCAGATTCTTGAGTTCGTGAGCAGACTCGCACGAAAAATGCGCTCTGTGAATTACGAGGGCGGAATGGAGAAATGGAATGAGAGGGTGGAACAAATCTCAATGAGAAGAGGATATATTGGTTCTCCAGACAAAGGCTCTGACTCTTCGTATTTCACTTTACTTTTCAATCCCAAGAAGAATTTATTGCAAAGATTGAATTCATTGTCACAAGTAGGAACAGTTGTTCTTTATAAAAGTATCAGAATGTATACAGACTTGGGTTATTCCACAGGAAACGATCCAAAAATAAACAAATATGGTTCTTCGACCATTGTTTAAAAAAAGATATTTCCATGTCCCTTTCCTTATTTAAGTCTAAAGAGTTCGAGAGATCAAAACGGATTTTAAAAAATTGTATCAAACATCAGGCGCCTGAGAATTTTCGAATGTGTCAGCATTCACATTACCGCTCATATCTTATGAACAATTAAACCTATAAAGCTCAAACAAAACCATTTCAAGGTTTACACAGCATTGTATAAACGTTTTTCAGTGTATATTTTGTTTATATATTTTACTATGAGAAAAGTTCATCTGAAGTTCTATATCAAAATGGAGCAAATTTCACTTTTTACGATTTTATTGAGCAATATATACAGCTTTTTTTGCGGGTGTAGATAGGTATTACCTCAAAAACAATCAACGTTCTTACTTGTATTCTTTCTTTTTTATGATTTTTTGAAAAATGATTTGTTTTTTCAAATTTTGTCAAGTTTAGATTTGAATATTTCTGATGGGGCCGACGATAAAATTCTGGAAATGACACATCTTTCAGTTTTCCGTATCAGATTTATAAAACTAAAATAAATTGTTGTATATTAAGCTCGTAAAAAAGTTACAGCACCTCAAATATGAAGGAAAGTACAAATACAACTAAAAGGAAAATCGATTTCTCATCGCGGCTGTCTGACTTTGGTTTTGTGATTTTCAAATTATTTTATGCTCAGGGTGAAGTTGTATGAATCGAAAACGATTATCTTACATTTTTCACGTAAAAAAATATTTGTAACGTCTTATTTACGTCCTGAACGTTCATAATAAAAAAGAATTCCCGTACCGAAATGAATGCCCATTTAAAGTGGACAGCAATTACCAACAGACCACAGATATATGAAAATTATTCATACATTAAATATTTTCACAATACTAGTTATTAAATTTCTTTCTTTGTTACATTGTTTATAATTATAATGCTTTTTTGTTCGAATTTATCAAACAATTTCCTGGTTTGACTTAAAGGAAAAATTTTCATGTGACTACATATGTTGCGAATTGTATTCTCATTTGAGTAATACCTGGATGAACCGAATGTTTAATAGACTAGTTTTGTTACAATAGTAAGAATTTCTTGATATCTTTGCAGAAGCGGGCTTGATACGAATGAAGTTTGAGAGACATGATATAAAGGTTTACCGAGCACACAAATTGCTTGGTGTTGAGTTTTATTGATTATTGTGATAAGAACAAACGAGTGTACAAAGTATTCACCAGGTTTTCTGCTTATTCACCCAATAAATACTTTAAATACGTCGGGTTGATTCAAAACTTAATATCTTAAAAAAAGTATTCGTAACATTTAATTTCACTCAAATTAGATTCTTATTATTATTATTATTATTATTGAAACTTTTTCCGTGTACTTTTGCAACAAGCTTTGAGATTACATGGTGGTAATTATCTGAGTAAGATTTTGGAAACATTCATCATTTTATGAAAAATTTATAAAGTTAATTTTTTGTTATAATTCCACAAAAATTTTAATCATTTTAATATTGAACACGAAGAACATTCTTAATTAGAAGTTACGGGGATGCCAACTGTTGTCTACTTGGGTAAATTCTCTAGTTAACAACACTCTGGATTTTGAAACACAATCAGGTTACTTTATTACGGCGGTTTTAATTTAGAGACTTCAATGCCTTAATTATCAGAAAAGATACATGCTTTTTTTATTATGAGAAAGTGGTGATAAGAGAGCTGTGTTTTAATCAGCAAGTTAGACCATGTCTGAGTGACAGTAATACAATGTGTCGCCGCAAAGAGATAATATTAAATTTTGATTTTTCGTAAAAATATTATTATTATATCTTCATATCTAGAGATTTCACTCATGAATTGCAGCTCCCAATACTATTTCCAGCCACTGTATATTTTTAAAAGACAAAAGATTTGGTTCTCAATTTTATTGCGGTGTAGAAATTTACGGATTACAAATACATAAAAATAATCAATAAATTTAAATAAATAATCTTATATATAAAGGAGAGTGTTTGTTTGTATGTATGTATGTATGTATGTATGTATGTATGTATGTATGTATGTAATTTGTTTACTTTTTTGCTGTCATAGAAACACAACAAAAGAATTTTCTTACTTAACCGATACTTGGTAATTTAGAACTATAAACAAAAACAATTGAACATCATTGCTTAACAATGCCTCCAAAAAAACGTAAAGCTATTGAAAGTAATGAAGAAAGAGATAAAAGATTAGCAACGATACGTGAAAGAGTTGCAAGATCTAGAAATTCAGAAACAGCAGGACACCGTGAAGCCAGACTCCAAGAAATGAGAAACAGGGCTGCAAAAACCAGAGCCTCTGAAACACAACAACAACGTGAGGCCAGGCTTAATGATCTACGAAACCGAGCTGCAACATCCAGAGCCTCTGAACCACAACAACAACGAGAGGTCAGGCTGCAACAAATCAGAGATAGAACGAGACGTTCACGAACTGATGAATACTCCGATTTACAGTGTGAAGCATTATTCTATGACCCTCACATAGATTACGCACATCACGCCAGTATCAACATAGGAAAAATGGATTTAATTTGCCGCAATTGCCAAGCCAAAAAGTTTAAATCAGAACCTCCCGGTCTTTGCTGCAATAATGGTAAATTAAAACTTAACCAACTGGACCCATTACCACAAGAACTCTTAAAATATACAACTGGTGATACACCACAGTCAAGACATTTTCTGAGTAATATCCGAAAATACAACTCATGTTTTCAAATGACCTCATTTGGAGCCACATCTGTTATTAATCAGCCTGGATTTCAATCCACTTTCACAGTACAAGGGCAGATATACCATAAAGCAGGATCGTTGTTGCCGTTGCCTAATCAGCAACCAAAATTTTTACAATTATATTTTATTGGAAACGACCAAGTTGAGACCGACCAAAGATGCGCCAACAATTCAGGAACAAGACGTGAGATTGTATCTGATTTACAACAAATGTTCCATGCACACAATATTTACATAAAAACGTTTGAAACTTCAATTGATCATATGCCCACAGATGCATATAAAATTATTATAAAAGCAGATCGAAAACCAGCAGGAGAGCATGAACGGCGCTTCAACGCTCCTGTAGTGGATGAAGTTGCAGTTGTGATATCGGGTAATGAATTTGAAAAGCGAGATATCGTGCTTCAATTACGTAGTGGATCATTGCAGCGAATTTGCGAAACGCACAGGTCGTATGATGCTCTACAATATCCTATTTTATTTCCTTATGGTGAAGATGGGTATCATTTCAATCTGAGGCAAGTTAATCCAACAACAGGTATTCCAACAAGTGCAAAGGTATCTGCTATGGATTATTATGCTTACCGTCTAATGATACGAGGTACTAAACACAACCACGTGATAAATTGCAGACAATTATTCCATCAATTTATCGTGGATATGTATGTAAAGATTGAAAGTGAACGTCTTCAGTTTATTCGTTCGAATCAAAAAAAATTAAGAGTGGACCAATATATTCACCTAAGAGATGCGGTAGCAAATGACGGAAATATTGAGAATCTGGGCACTTTGGTTATTTTGCCAGCGACGTTTACGGGCAGTCCTAGACACATGCATGAGTACACACAAGATGCAATGACCTATGTAAGGACATACGGGAGACCAGATTTGTTTATTACGTTTACCTGCAACCCGATTTGGTCAGAGATTAAAGAAATGCTAATCAACGGTCAGTCATCCAGTGATCGCCACGATTTAATTGCGAGAGTTTTTAAACAAAAGCAACAAAAATTCATTAATATTATAACAAAAGGTCACATCTTTGGAGAGGTGAGATGCTGGATGTACACCATTGAATGGCAGAAACGAGGTTTACCACATTCACATAATTTATTTTGGTTGAAAAGGAAGATTCAACCAACAGAAATCGACGCTATTATATCTGCTGAACTTCCTAACCAAGAAGAAGATCCTGATTTATACGCTGTGGTAACTAAAAATATGATCCATGGACCATGTGGAAATATAAATCGGAACTCGCCATGTATGAAAGATGGGAAATGCACCAAAAACTATCCTCGAAAATTAATTAAAGATACACAAACAGGAAACGACGGCTATCCTTTATATAGACGGCGAGCTCCAGAAAATGGAGGTTTTACGGCAATACTGAAGACGCGAAGCAACGTGGAAATAGACGTGGATAACAGTTGGATTGTACCATATTCTCCATTATTATCAAAAATGTTTAACGCACATATTAACGTAGAATACTGCAATAGTGTCAAATCTATTAAGTATATCTGCAAATATGTTAATAAAGGTTCTGATATGGCAGTTTTTGGTGTAGGCAATGAAGACACCAACAATGAAGTAAAGCGTTATCAGTTGGGAAGATACGTCAGTAGCAACGAAGCTGTTTGGCGAATCTTCGGATTTTCAATTCATGAACGGTATCCTACTGTGGTTCACCTTAGCATTCATTTAGAAAACGGTCAACGAGTATACTTCTCAACTGATAGTGCCGCAAGAGTGATTGATCAGCCGCCAAACACAACTTTAACAGCATTTTTCCAACTATGCCAGCAGGATACTTTTGCAAGAACACTATTGTATTCAGAATTGCCGAGATATTATACGTGGAATACATCAAGGAAAGTCTTTTGTAGAAGAAAAATGGGCAACTTTGATCCTGAGCATAATATTTATTCATGTGACGCATTGGGCCGAGTCTACACAGTCCATCCTAACAACGCCGAATGTTATTTTTTAAGAATGCTTCTACATACCATTAGAGGACCTCGCTCATTTGCAGAATTAAGAACGGTAAACGGAGAAATATGTGAGACATTCAGAGAAGCTTGCCAGAATTTAGGGTTGCTAGAAGGAGATCAACACTGGGATGACTCATTGCGAGAGGCCAGTTTGATTTCTCTTCCAGGACAAATCCGAATTTTGTTTGCCATCATAATAACCTCCTGTAATCCATCTAACCCAAAAACATTATGGGAAAAATATAAAGAATCAATGAGTGAGGATATACTGGCTAAAGTTCGAAGTGAAAATCCTACATTGGATATTACGTTTAACTCCGACATTTTTAATAAAACTTTGATTATTTTGGAGGAAAAGTGTATCACCATGGTTAACAAGACTTTAGTGGAACTCGGTCTTTTTGCACCTGTACAACATCAAGAGGGTGTATTTTATCCAGATTATATACGTGAAACTAGCTACAATGTCTTAGACTTAGAAGCATACATCGCGGATAAAAAGCCACTTCTTAATGAAGATCAGAAATTCGCGTACGAAACAATAATGGATCAAGTAGATAAACAAGAAGGAGGAATCATTTTTCTTGATGCTGCTGGTGGCACGGGAAAAACATTTTTAATTAATTTAGTTCTCGCTGAAATCAGGGTTCATGGAGAAATTGCTCTAGCCGTTGCATCTTCAGGTATTGCAGCGACATTAATGGAAGGAGGAAGAACAGCCCACTCTGCCCTTAAGTTGCCACTTAATATTTCCCGACAAGAAAATCCCACATGTCATATAAATAAAACAAGCGGCCAGGCACAAGTTCTTATAGAATGTAAATTGATAGTATGGGATGAGTGTACGATGGCTCATAAAAAATCTCTTGAGGCCCTCAACGCAACACTTAAAGATCTTAGAGGAAACTGCAGTTTAATGGGAGGAGCTCTGGTACTCCTGTGTGGAGACTTCCGTCAAACTCTGCCTGTCATTCCAAAATCGACTCCAGCCGATGAAATTTATGCCTGTTTAAAACATTCTGTTCTATGGAATCATGTCCAAGAAATTAGCCTTAAACAAAACATGCGAATCCTCTTAAGAGATGGGAATGCTCAAAATTTTGCAAATAAACTTTTGGAGATTGGAGAAGATAGATTAGTTATTGAAGCATCTGGTATGATAAAATTGTCATCAGATTTATGTGTATCGGTGAAAACTGTCCGCGATATGATACAAGCAGTCTATCCTAACGTTAATCAAAATTATAAAAATTTAGAATGGTTGCGAGAAAGAGCCATTCTTGCTCCTAAGAACGATGATGTTAATGTAATTAACAAGGAGATACTAGCCATGCTGCCAGGAGACGTGATTGAATATAAATCGGTTGATACCGTAGTGGATGCTGACGAAGCCGTCAATTATCCAACGGAATTCCTAAATTCACTTGATCCAGCTGGATTGCCACAACATCGCCTTATACTTAAAGTAGGATCTCCAATCATTTTATTGCGAAATTTAGATCCACCAAAACTCTGCAATGGGACACGATTGTGTGTGACAAAATTAATGAAAAATATAATCCAGGCAGTCATTTTAACTGGAAAAGGAAAAGGTGAAATAATTTTTATTCCACGGATACCTCTAATCCCAACTGATCTTCCCTTCAACTTTAAAAGATTACAGTTTCCAGTCCGGCTAGCTTTTTCAATTACCATTAATAAATCACAGGGACAGTCTTTAAAGTTTTGTGGTGTTGATCTAAGATCGCCATGTTTTAGACACGGGCAACTTTATGTTGCTTGCTCCAGAGTAGGTTCGCCTAAAAATTTATATATTCTTTCTCCTGGATATGAAACAAAAAATGTAGTTTATAAACAGGTGTTAAATAAAGAAGATTCTTAAATTTGTATGAAGTAGTGTATTATTGTGCTTTATAATTTGTTGTTTTTATTTATGTAGTATATTTATATTATTGTTTCTCCCTAACCCGTGCAAAGCCGGGTATTCAGCTAGTATATAAATATGATATACTATATTATATAGTACATATATTATGTAAATAGTTTGAAATGATTTGTAAGAATATACGTTACATTAAACCATCTATTAATGGTGTGTAATAATTTTGCATAAATATGCGAGATATCACTAAAATTGTGAATAACACATTTATGTTGATATAAACAGAATTATTAAGAATAAACAATATATTTGTCACCGTTATGGATACCCGTACACTCGAGTGTTGGCTTATTCAATTTTGGATATCAACTACTGGTGCAAAGAATGATTTTAGGAAAATGTTTTTTTATTCGCAGTTCGATTATTCTTTAAACATATGACATATGAGCAGAAGACTTCGACGGAAAGAATAAAAAAATTGAATCAATTGACCACTCTAAAATGAATCACAAGATTTATTAATTGATCACAAAAATAAAAATTCAGTCTACTTAAGAGGTCGTTCGAAATATTTATGTTAGAATATGATAATAGATGAAAAAATAATTAAACAATTGAATTTATCAAATGAAAACTAATACGAGGGCAAGTCAAATTATTCTTCGCAAACGTCAGTTTCCCTAATATCGTTTCAAATTACGAATGTAAATTTTGCCAGCAGATGGCAGCATATACGCTCGTCGTATAGGCTGCGTGACATCTCGTAGGCACGCAGCCAGTCAGAGGCAGCCAGTGCACGATGGCGGTTGTGTTGCACGAGTGCACACGAGAAGAACGGTTTGTGTGGTACAAAGGACTGTCTGCGGAAGAAGTGCATAGCGTAATGTATCCTGAGTATGGTGACAACTATTTCTTATGGAAAGCTGTATTCAATCTGATCCAGATGTTAAAAACGGGAAGCAAAACATCAGGGATGGGGAGCGTCCTAGTCGTTCTGCGAAGGTGTCAACTTCAGTCACAATGCAGATTGTGGAACAAATCATTCATCATAAACGGCGAGTGACGATCAATGACGATCGAAATCATTTGAGCGCTCTTTCTGAAACTGATGATGCCGTAATCCAAGAGGTTACTCGTTGGCTGCGACAGCAACCAACAGACTATTTTTTGCCACCGGTTTTCAAGAACTTGTACAGAGATGGGATGAGTGTTGAATGTACAGGAAGATTATGTCGACAAGTATTTTTTCTGTATTCTTTTGTTATCAATAAATAAATAATAATAATACGTGGAAAAGTGAAATAAATGTCAGAATATTATTTTGATGATTAAATAAATTTATTGTCAAAAAACAGTACAAACTGCGTATGACCACGTGGAGGAAAAAAAAAACTAATTTACTCTCCGGAAGCAAGCAAGGGACCATCCCATCAATTCCGATCAAGGGCCCTAAGGCAGAGGCGGATTCAAAAAATTCAGCAAAAATTCCTAGATAAGATAAAAAGTTAGCTGCGAGTTATAATACTAATAGAATGTCAATATGTTTGTAATTTTAAGCAAAAAATTACATGTAAGTTATTATCGAACTATAGATTATTCTGAGTATAGTGCTTAAAAATTGAAATAACACTAAATTCACGATTTATTGTTACAATAGACCCGCCCCTAGACAAAGCCTAGAGAACCTGTATGATAAATCCGCCTCTACCCGAAGGAAAACCGGAGAAAAACCCGGGCCAGGATGGGATTGTTGCCTCTATCCAGGTTTTCAACGTATTCATTGACTTACCTACGTACACACTGAACTTGTATTCTACCCTCGTGTAGCCCAATCTTGAAATGTTGAAAAATTGATTGGAAAAGCATAAATCAATTAATTGACTTGATTATTATCGTAACAATTGATTTTAAATAATTCGTATGAACATTTCTTGTATCTTTGAGAGTATATGCTGATGAGGGAAATTATTACTCGAGTATTCTCAATAACGCAATATTATTTGTTTGTTATTATAGTTAATTTTATTTATTTTCTAATTATTGAATATACGTGAAATAAATTTTTGTATATTTCGATAATTATGATAGTTGACAAGAGGATAAAAGTAACGCGGACAGATAAGTTGTTCAGTTCGTGGACTCTGAGAAACGAATGTACGTCTAGAAAGTAGTACCATTGAAATGAATTTATTCTTGTTAAAAGTTAAGGTGTATCTAGGTGGTTGCTACGCAGTCAGAATACTTGAAGGATACCTGCGTCTAGAGCCATATTACATACAAGATATTGACAGATAACTGAGCTGCATTTATTTACGTGTTCTCAGGTATTCTAAGTCACTAAATGTTTACAGATTTCTTCAGGAATGTTTGAATTTTTGTATGTTTAAGTTAACAAATGTGTTGCATTCGTCATAACTACACGAAACAAAAATTCTAAATTTTTGCAATGATTCATTTTTGTTTTTCTCTTAGTTCTCTTAGTTCTATCTAACCTATATACTTTTTCTTAGTTCTATCTAACCTATTTCTTCTTACTTCGTATTTATGACTATGATTTTTTGACAAATTTGTGGACAAAATGTATTGTATTCGATTCATACTATGGAGTCAGTCAGTGAATTAAACTCGGTGAATAGATACAAGTACCTTTTCCTTGAACTAGAGTTTCATGAAAGACACCCCGTAATAGTCTTTTCCGGCTTCAATTACTCATACAGTTTTATAGATATACTATTTGCTAACAAGATTACAAACTTTCTGTGATCCTGCGACTCAATGATACGCAAAATTTTGTAGTTTATAATTAAGTGAGCGAAGATATCGCAGTCATACTTAATAAGATGGGATCCTGCACTGCCGAAGCAACGAATATTTGGAACAGAAATCCAATATCTCGTTTTCAAGGTAAATAATAGAAATAACTAATAATAAAGCGTCATTTGCGAGGCAGTTAATGAGCTAACTACATGCCGTACGAATTTCATTAAAACATCGAGTGGTCAATAGTGTCACATGGGGGAAATATAAGAACTTACCAAAATCATACTAAATTCGTACTTAAAAACAAATTATAAAAAAAATGACACACAGAATGTAAGATTACGAAATAATGTCAGTCACGCAGTTGACGGGTCGTTTCATATTTTTTGAATATTTGTGGAAGGTTTGAAAAATTTTTGCTGTTAATAGCAAACCAGTTACATTCAAAATTTTTATTTGCATTGCTTTTGAGTATTCAGAATATATTACTATGTTCTTATGAAACTGAACCAAGCTGTGTGTGCTTCTAGTGAACAAAGTAAAAAAAATAAGCGCACCAGCTCCTTAGTATATTATATTTTTAGGTAGGCTCAACAGACTGTGTCGTTCTCATACTCCGTGAAACTGGACGCCCAAGAAAACTAAGGCGCAGGATCGACGTCTTTGCGGTACGCTATTGTCCTTGACAGGGATGTCCGGGAAACTGGAAGTTTTTTATTTGTGTTAAAAGTTAATTACTTAAGTATAAAAATACTTCAAGGTATGTGAAGGAATAAGAATATCCTCTACCTTTACTTGGCTTATACGATTACTTTGGGAAGATTTAATTTCTAAATATTAATAGTGGGGACTGAAACTCAAAACGAGGAGACAGGGGTGTTTGTCAAAACAACCCTTTTTGCGCAACCTTACTGCAATTTCTAGATTCAAATCCTTCTCTTGTTATCCATTGAATTTTTTTATTATATTTACACCATATTGTGATAGAATAAAATAAAATATTTCAATAGAAGTAAAGTACAAAAACGTATTACTCGGTTCATCAATAGTAATATAAACTCTACAAATGTTAATAAAACGAAAATATTTAAATTCAAGCATTCGATCATGAGATCAGAAACCTTCATAATTTCAATCTGCTCATCGTGATTTCACTTCATAGTAAACCACATCTGTGTACCAACTAGATTTGCGTGTTCCTACAAAATGATGGTAGATAATTAACATTCGCCCGCCATCATTTTGGATCAGTACGTAGACCTTGTTTGTTGAAGGCAGTTGTTTACTGTACGTGACATCACAGCAACCTATAAGAGAAATTCAAATTATTCAACAGAAAATTTATATGACATTATGTAATTTAAAAGAATATATGTGTGGATTGATTAACTAAATAAAAACACACTTCGTCAAATTGAGATATATTTTTAACTCTCAACTTCTGAGTACCTACTCGTGGAGGAGTGTTTGCGACGTCAACAGCCAGTTGAAAATTGTGATGTACCGGGACTCGAATCCGGGACCTCCTGATATGACCGCAGGTGCTCTATCCACTGCACCACCCGCCTCGACTCCCAAGTCCGTATAACTTTTCATTTATAGGCATAAAACTTTTCATTTAAAAACATATTTATAAATAACAATTGTCATAGTAAAATAAGTCTGTATAATACAATGAAATATGATTCGCCCTCAGATGAGTACTGGTCATAAATGAAATTTTTGATTTAAGAAGAAAGATTGATATTAACGGGTGAAAAGAGCTGCGTGAGCCACATTTGAAACACAATTGAGAGAGTACTGAGACATAAATATCACTGACGTTTTTTGGGTTGATGTGTAAAATAATATTGCTATTGTTTGGTTTGATGAATGCCCGTTCTCCCTTTGCTCTTTTTCGGTAATTATTTCTCTTATCTGTAATCTTAACGTTACTAATTGAAAGATCTTAATTTACTAAAGTCCGTATTTAAGAAAACCTAACTTAAAAATATTTGAAATATTTTAAAAAGTTCTTTAGTCGCGCTTCACGTTAGTGTATTGGGAAAACTAGAGGAATGTTGGTCACCCCTGATGCTCTTTTCCCTTTTTTTTAGTACGGCACTCAGTCCGCGCCATGCCTTCTTCGCCCTCTTTCCGCACATTTTGGTGGACGTTTTTCCGAGCGTATATTCCTCGCCCGAGTCTGTTGCTAGGCGCATGCGCCGGGCATGCGTTGAGTGACGCCATAGTATTTGACGGCGACTGCATTACACTATGGACGCGACCGGCATACGATTCAGGAAGGAAGAGGCCAGCGACCCTAAACTGCACTACGAGTGCTTTAAACAGCATATATCGATATAGCAGAAATAAACAAAAAAGTATTTATTCAACTTAACGACTTTTTTAAAAAACTTCGGTTTATGATCGGTTCAACAAATTTATTATTTGGCGAATTTTCTTTTCCGTAAGCTTCGATTTCAAATCGTTTAAAATTTGTTTGAAAATGTATCTTAAACTTAAAATATCTCGTTGATTATGCCATTTATACAAGAAGTTGGATTAATCAAAGACGTCTCCTTTTGGCGAATATAAGGAAACATTGCAAGGAATATCTGAAAAGCCTCAGAGACAGAGGCGAGAGAAAAACATGAAAATATAATGATTTAATGAAGAAAAAAAATCATTCTGGAATGACAATGTTTGAAACAGGGTCTCACAGTAAAGGTGATTTAAATAAACAAGTCACTGAAAGTAAAGTATTATGAAAATATATTATAGAATAATAAGAAATGTATCATTACAGAGGATAATGCGTATTTTTTAATGCCATCTCCCATATGAATAGGTTACTGTTATCCTCTGTTCCCGCAAAATAACCTCCTTAATTGACTTGGTAATTGTGGAGCTTTAGCAACATTATCAAAGCATGATAAATTAAAAGGCGTTTCTATGTTGCTCATTGTATTCTATGTTTCTATGTTGCTCAATGAGCAACATAGAAACGCCTTTTAATTTATCATGCTCCTTAATTGAGTGAATAGTTCTCTATTTACTACACTAAGGATTGTAAAAGTTACTTATTGAAATACAATTAATTACGAAGGGCTTTCAATAAATAATGCAATACTTTTTGTCTCAAAGAAGGATGATTTTATTCAGGATTTAAAATATATATCGTTTCCTAATGCTTTGGCTATAAGCTCTATTTTTCAAAGTAAACTTCGTTCAGTTCTATGACCTTAATGTAATGACGTCATGGTACCACTCTACTGGTCTGAACCTGAACCACGTTCTTGCTGCATCAGTAACTTCTCCATAAGAGCTGCAGTGCTTTACGCAGAGTCCATCCTTCAGTGGACCAAAGAGATGTGGAAGCCAATCCGGGCTGAAGGGTGGATGAGGGAGAACAATACACCGAAGTTTTCTGATCTCCTCCCGGCTGCGCAGATTTGTGTGTGGCCTTGCGTTGTCGTGGAGAAGAAGTGCGTTTGCGAACTAAGCGGGAGCAAACCTTTGAACACATTTACTTGTGGAAAAGTGCGTTTGCACTACCAACAGAGATGGTGAGACGAGCACTGAGTTGTTTGATTGTTATTCATCGATCACTTCGAATAAGAGTGTCTTCACGTTCCAACATTGCAGGCGTCACTGCTTTATGCGCGTGGGAGATGAGACAGATTTACTTCTCCTTGTTCTGTTGACGACAGTCGCTTCGTCAAACGACTCAGCGTCTTAGCATCCAGTGCCAGGTGTCCGTACACATTCTGTAAACGCCTGCGATATTTCCGACAAAATAAATTCAATAACTGCTCTTTGCTTGGAATGCATTTCAGCCGCAGATGCCATTTTGAAGGCTGGATATAATAATGCTGTCTATCGAGATTTAATGTAAATATATGAGATGATGCGACAATGTCAAAGGATGTCCCAAACAAAATCCCAATTATTTTGATACAAAATTGGCCGAGAAAAATAATGTGTTTCACTACTTATTGAACACCTCTGGCAACTTCGTATTCATTTTCGAAAATACCGAAACAAACTCACTTATTCCCCTAAACGGCATAAATGAAAATAGAGAATAGTGATCTCGTCATAAAATATTAATGTGGTGTTAAGTTGCGCATGGAAATGTTTTATTTATTATTTTACTTTGGTGACGTGCCGATTGATTTGCAAGTAAAAATCTTTTTCTGAGTCGACATACTCAGATACAGTCCACAACAATCCACAAAATGTAACAATTACACACGTTACATTAATGCAGCCTTGAAATTATGTCCGAGTCCTAATGAAGAAGACGCATGAATATGAGTAATCCAACAGAGACCTTCGATACACAAGGCCTCCCAATTTCTTGATGACGTCAGCAGTCGTGGATCCAAGAGCATCCAAGAGTCTCACGTAGTTACACAAAGCGTGCTTAATTATGTTTTTAAGATGTATCCTCAGCTTCACTATTGGCTGCCATTGACTTACATGTGGTATACACTCAGCGATCTCTACTGTGGGATGTCACGATCTCTGTGCGGGTGGTAATAACACGATACAGTTTGGTATCGCCCTTTCTCTCTCGCACATCTGCTAGGGAGACGGAGGGTTATGGTATTATGCGCAACTACTAGTGCGCAACAGTCAACAGTCCGAGAGGGGAATCGAGTTCTCCCACCCAAGTCGATGTGCTACAAAAGACAGAAGTCGTGAACTCCGTTTTCCCCTTCGGACAACCTGTGCGCAAGATCGCTGGTTCAATATTATATGTGTCTGTGTTTGCTGCATGTTGAATATTGTTCTTAGCCACTACAAAACAATCACTATTTCTGTACTCGGAATTAGTTTTTTTTAGTGTAGGGTAATCTTTAAAGAATAAACTATGCCTAGTCCTTGCTGTGTCCCACTTTGATGGGTGTCAGTGTTTACCTTCCTATCAGATTTTGTTTGGAGACAAAAATGGATCCGAGGGGTCAAACGTGAAAACTTCGTTTCTACAAAATACAGTAAAGAATACAATTTGATACCAATTATTCTGCACTTTCTTCCTTCCACTTGCTTAGAGGTTATGTTTGTTAAGAAAGTTCAAGATAAACAACTGTTACTCAATTGTCCTTTTAGTAAATTTATTGGATGTACTGTTGTAGAGATTGATATATTTCATTGAAGAATGTTAAAAAGAAGGTTAACTGAGTTTCTTTAGGTATTATTGTAATTTTTATTTATATATTGTGGTAATTTGACTCATATTTTGCCCAGATTTTTAGTATTCCAGAGCGGTATATGATTGAAATCTGTAAGAAAGATTGAAGTACCTTTAAATTTTAAAAGTTTCTTTTCAATCGCACCAACCCAATTTCCCAATGTCACTTAATCATAAAAATACGGATCTAACCATCTAGTTTCTACAAAAGTGTTACAAAGACATTCTCATAATTATGGATCGAGGTAGAGGAATGAAAAGAACTTTTTAGAGTAATACATTTTAAAAGTATTGCTTTGTTTTATATTGCGGTTGGGTGGAAGTGACTGTAATTGTGGTATTGAAAATAGTATTAATTTAAAGGAGGAATCTATTGTTTGGTATCAAGAGACCAAATCACGAACAGTGAACAACGCTCTTCTATACGGAAACCTATTTTCCTTGGACCGTCAAAGTGATTGTTCTGCATTGTAGAAGCAGAAGAGGAGGACGTAAGTTAAGGGGTGCTCTGGGACCATCACTGTATTCGGTTACGTACGTTACAAAATTGAGATAAAAGTCTGCTTATGGATGAACTAAGTGTTTGAAAATAACAGTTATTTCTAAAGTTATCGATAAGTTTGAAAATGCCAAAGTTTCCGATGGAACAAGTGTATCGTAAATCTATATTATAATGAACCCAAAAACCACATTCATATTGAACCTAAAAATCCTACAGTGTTAAAAATTAACTAGACTAGAATTATTTATACATTTTAAAGATATCAATTAATTGTTAAGCATGTCAAATTTTTTTTAATTAAATGTTTTCGAGATAAAGATTAATTTATCAAAAATTAGAAACATTAAATGATGATGCAAATAAACTTAATGTAGAAGAATCGTTGTCTTCATTAAAGAAAATCTGAAAGCGCCATACGGAAATCAATTTTTCTGAAAAACCGTTAGGAATAAATCATTTTTTCACGAAAAATGAAATAGTTAAGTTGAATCTGATTGAAACTCTCGTTACAACATTTAAGAAACGTTCCGATTTTTTCATGTATCTACATATAATTATCTCTGCTCCCTACTAAGTTATTACAGGAGTTTCTCATTACTATTCTCTGAATGAAAATAACTATAGCATTTATCGAATATAATTCAGTTTAATTTATTATTATTTATGTCTTCTTTTAATTAAATTTTATATCTCTTTAATACTTCATTGTACTGTTCCTTGTATATTTTGTACTTCTGCTCTGTAGCAATTAGTTTGCTATTGTGTCTATTGAACCAAATGATATGAAGAACTGCATAAATCAACTTACTTCACAATTCAATACAAATGGCAATCGCACAATATTTGGGCTACGGTTTCCTGAGAAACCTTCCACTAGTAAGATTTTATTGATTTATATACTTATTTGAATTGTGACCACAGCTCATCCCGTGACTAAAATAGTCTGTACAGAGCACTCATGCAATTCGAAATTGATGTGCATCATTGATTTACAACGCGTTAATGGCTCCGTTTTCTTCTCTATTTTCTTTAAAATCCATATAAATTTCACTTTACTAGCATTTACTGACTATAAATCATATGGCGTTATTCCAAGTAATAACTCTATAGCATCTGAGAACATTTTATAACATCCACTTCATCTTAAAAGACATATTCCCAGAAAATTATTGAATATCCTTTCACAATTGTACAGTAAGATTTTGTGACCCCTCACCACATATCCGAAATCCAGCAATATATCTTATTTCTCCTTGGTGCAAGTTCTAAGTAACAAGTAGTTTAAACGTTCAGAGAAGTTCAGCTCTGAAGTATTATTCTCAAATGCTTTTTTCCTCTACGATAAGAGTTGTAAGCGTCAACTATACTTCTTGGCAGATCATGACGTAAGTTTGTGTATACCAATTATATACACATCGTTTTTTAACAGAGGAAAGTATTACAAATAGAATTTGTTTAGATTCAGAGATGTATAATATAATACATGGTTTATTTTTAAGTTTAAAAATGAAAGATGAGATCAATCCTTGATACAGTAATCTTTATGACGCTTCCCTGAATAGTTCGTTTGGAGATAAATTCTCTCATTATTTCTGCAAATAATTATCTTGATCGTAGATTACGTAGTTCTGACTTTGACACAATGAGCTGTGAAACGTTTTTATTCAAATAATCAAATCTTGCTGATTTCACATTATTTACACTCATTTACCACATGATAGCATTATACGGTCATGCATGTTCTCACAGGATGCTTCTTCATAAACCTGTGTTTTTCTAACTTAGCCACACACCAAATCTAAGGTTTTTAATGCCATCAGTTGACGTATAGGTTTCGTTAATTTTACGGACAGTAATTTTAATTTCTCATTTTATATTATATTAATAGTTTCTCATTTTATGCTTATCATGAGGATAATTTCATTGGTTCGCATACCCGTCAAACATGCGTTGTATGAGTCCTCAAACGTACAATTAAAAGGAAAATAAAAAATCATATTTAAAATAGCGATGTCGACTCATATATCTCCTTCATTCCTCGATTTTAGAAGATGTTTTAACGCCATATTATGGCCGTTTTTGGTTTGAAAATCTTTTGGTTGAAACATTTTCTTCTATTCTTAAAAGTACACTGGATGTGCACTGCCCATGGGTTTGTACCGTTAATAGTGCATTGCCCATGGGTTTGTAAAAGAAGGTATGTTCTCTGATAATTCAATAAAAGGATTTTCTGCGACAACTTATATTCTTTAAGACTAAATCTCGACGACACTGAGTAAACAAACACCTTAAATATTTGTATGGCAAATAAATTATCAATATTTTTTGACAATATTTGTTTCGCAGATCATGATTGTTGTTGAAAAAACATAACGTGTGAAGTTTTTATGCTGCCAATATTTTTTTTTGTT
Organism: Laupala kohalensis; assembly: GCA_002313205.1. Lineage (NCBI taxonomy): Eukaryota > Metazoa > Arthropoda > Insecta > Orthoptera > Trigonidiidae > Laupala > Laupala kohalensis. The sequence goes on from NNCF01126463.1 coordinate 250,320, forward strand.
CATTTCACTGATGTAGTAATTGATCATAAAATAATGGCTTTTCATGTTATACATTATTATCTTCACTTCCTTCATAAAACCACTTATTTACAAAATTAAGAAGATAATTGAAAATAAATGATGGCATGACCTGTTTGCAAATAGAGCACATTAAGCTGTTAATACGAATGATGCAAACACTAGATACTATGGATTACTTCAAGTATTAATAGAACTGAAACAAGAAATCTTACTTATGACGTTCAGAAAATATTTATCATTTATCTATTCAATTAAAAGTAGTTAATAAGTTTCATTCTAGAGAGATATGTAAAGCAATGAAAATGCATGTTTCATTTGAAGAGACTCCTTTTAATTGTAAAAACAAAAACAAAATACAAAAAAATGGATAAGATGAAACACAAAATGATAAGAAATCTGCAAAACACCTGGAAGTGGAAAGGAACGCCGAGGGTTAGAAATATGTATGATACAAATCACCATAATTTTCCTTCCTTTTTTCTCTACAACTTCGAGTATTCTGGAAGACATACGACATGAAACACGCGAAATTGAGGTGTCATTCCGGAGCAAAGAGAAAACGGACGGAGAAAGAAAAGAACAATATTGACGGAAGCAATTGGCTACGAGGGAGCGGAAAGAGCCGAGAGGACCAAATGGAGAAGAAATATGTAAAGTAGTTTGAGAAGGGGGCAGGAAGGGGTGAACCGATGCTCGGGGGTGTGTGGCGGGAGCGGGGGAGTTGGGACGGAACGTGACTGGGATGCGAGTACGAGGCCGCGGGCGACGACGGTCCCCGCCACTGCGGGCGCGAGGTGGAGAGCGGGGGAAGAGATGTGCCGTCGCCGGCTTATTCCTGTGCGCCGTGGGTAGCTGCGGTAGCGGATCGCGTATCCGGACCGCTGGCTCGTGACAGCACCCGTTCCCACAGGAAGAAGAAGCCCTCTAGCGCCAGTATTCCTTTCCGACGACTGTATCCTTTCGGAAGTTTTGCGACGGACGTTAAGCCATTATCTCTATCGAGCTCGCTGTCGAAATTACGGTCTTCTTTAAAAGGACGTGGTTTTCAAAACAATCAAATAAAACTCCGATGGTTTGTTATTAATCTTGAATAATATGCCATGACTATATATATAGTATTTCAGACTAAAATTTACGTTTTTCATTTTATTTAATAATATTCCAAACTACCATTCATACATAGGCAAGTCTTATGTAATCAAATGGTATCGTTTAATGTCCTCTCCCCCCGAAAACATTTCCTGGAACCGCCTCTGACTACACTTATACACTATTTTAAAAGACTTGAAATGAAATTACATTACGTAACACGCATTACGCTATTTTTAAGACTGAGATAACACAAAACATCTCGAAATAATCTTCATTTCTTTTTGTAGTAAATATTTGATATATAAGGAGTATTAGGATCGTCTAGTTGCTCAGAGTCCAAATAAAGAGTAAGATTCAGATTTTTTTTACCAATTCGTATTCGTTGTATCTAGAAAGAATGGATATTGCGAAAAAATTTCGATTGCGAGATTTTGACGGAAAAATTGACGAGATGTCATTGGAAGGTGTTTTGAGTGTGGCAAATTGTGTTTTTCTTTCAAATAATGTGGTTTAATAAGACTGTTTGTTCTATTCCTTGTTGTACGAGGATAACAGTCATCTCCAATTTAGTTGAGATAACCACATACCCCTTTCTTCTGGGAATGTTGTGTGCTTTCTCTGTGAAAGCTTGGGTATCATATTTCTTAAGAGGTGCACTTTGTGTGATATATGAGGGTTTTATCTTTCTGCATATGATGATGACTATACGACACAAATTGGTACCACAGAGGGATAATGTATGTGCATTATTGTGTACAATGTATTTATTATGTATGGTGAGTAATTGTTTTGCAAATTAACCTAGCGCTTTCAATTAAATATTTTAAGGTATTCAATAAATTATCTCAATGGTATATTTCTGTGAACATTTTAGAAACTTGATGACTTTTGAATTCGTTTACAATTATAATCACGCTTTTTTAGATTATATATTTAAAAATTAATTTTTTAGATTTAATAATAATTTTTTAGATAATTTTCTGTAACACTTCTGCGAGTGTATCTGCTACTTTTCAGACCATAAAATGATTTTTTAATAGTTTTTACTTCATGTTAACTCATGATTTATATATTTTTTATTTGTGTAAATAATATTTTTCTTTATAGACTTAGTTTTGTGTACTATAGTGAAGATTGCTGAAAGTATATGAAAAAATATGTGCAATGGTTTTGCAACATTAAATTATCATGAATTGATACATTTTTTTCTTCTATCCTATACCCCCAAAATAAGCTCTCATGCAACTGCTATACAAAAGTGGAATAAAAAGTAACCAATTAAAACATTTAAACGATAATTTCCTTTCAGCAGTTACCGAACCAAGTGCACTCAATCCCCAATTGACTCGTGCAATCAAACCACCCACGTGTCACATAACACCAAACGATTCCAGGCATTTTATACTTGCTAAATCAAGTAATTTTTTTCAAAAACGTGGAACGTGCTTCAGTCATATAAATTCAGCATAATATATTGTCGATATTTTATATTGATTAATTATTGCTTAATTTCAGTATCAAGTCATTATCTGACACATTGACGATCTAATATACTCCAAAACTAGTGCAAAGTTATTTAAATTTGAATGCAACAACCTATTTTGAACGAATAAGTTTTCAACAATCCGGTGTCTCCAACAATATATCATATATAAACATTTAAATCATCATTTTCAAAAACATAGTAAATACTTAAGAGCGTTGATGTATTTGCCCGACTAACGTCTAACGCAGCAAATCACACAAATGAAGTATCGTATGTTAGAGCATTTGAGGTTTCCTATTATTTCGTCTTTCACATGTTCCTTTCCGGGAACACAGAATTAACTAATTACATCAATAAAATACGCTACTTGATTCATTTATTTGAAAAGGATATTACTCAAATACTTGAGTTTGACCAAGCTGGTATAAACAATATTATAGGGAATTGTACGTGAGTTACATGATGCTCCATTGTGCATGATCATATTTTATTCGTAAATAAATTTGTTGGTTGAGATTAATTTTAATGCTATTGTGTATGGGGATCGTTTCATTTTTAAGTCTGTGTTAATATATTTTTCCTATTTCAACGGAGTATGTTAGTGTCACTGTCGAAACAGTGTTCGTTTTCGTGAAGGTGTGAGGCAAAATGGAACAGGTTAGTACCGTTTTTCCAGGCGGGAATGTGTTGTTTAATTATGTGTTGAAACGTTTTTGATGTCTGATCTATGTAAACCGCATTGTAATCCCCTACTCCGAAGAACCAAAGGGATGAGGTCTTTGGTTTGGTTTGGTTTAGGAAATGGTTGACCTGTTGCGATTTCTTGTTTATATTGTTAAAACTAAACACGAAACAGAGTGAAACTGTCTTTTATCAATATAAATAAAATAATCTTGCTTATAGTGTGTCACTAGCGTCCTTACTGACCGGATGGCACAACTCGTATAACTTATCCGACTGGTAATGATAGATTGTCTTTCTCAAAGTTCTATCCGTTGGATAGAAGTAACTTATCCGGTCGATGGGTAAGCGGATAAGCATTATCGGGGTGAGTGAACTTCAGATATGGACGCCGTGGAGGTCATCAATAACCTTATTTTTGAAAATCTGGATAGCTTTTAGTTAATTTCCTTTTTGTATTACACCAATTACCATACTCTTTGAAAAAAATGCTACTATAAATGATCTTGAAAATAAGTATAAAAATTACTCTCAGATCAGTACAGAGAAAAGAATTGAACCCAAATAGTAAAATCTTATTAAATGTTTTTATGGTAATTTCACACGAGGTATAAAATTTGGATGAAGAAAATTAATTGATCACTGTGCTTGACTATTGGTTTTGGGAATAGTCCTTTTCTGATTATTTTTCTATTAATATTTCTTCCCTTTTCAGTCCGCTCCTCTATGAAACACGAGCTTGCGTCATGATATTTTGCGTGGCTGGTGTTTTGTAAACAAACCGTGTAACTGCCCTCTATGTTCTCATCTTTCGTAAGCATTTCATCGTTAATTCTCGCGAAAATGACAACGTTGAACGGTTTGCTACCGAGAATCCTACTACCCGATGGATAAATCTGGTAAAAGGCAAGAGATGAAACAAATTTTGACAGGAATGCAGCTTGCTGTTGTTAACTTTTCTCTATGGTGCCGATTAGGAGGGGTGGAAGGTGAGGAGATATGGTAAGTGATGTAGTCCGGGTGGTCGGATTTACCAAAAACGTGGCCCAGGGCATGATCTATTGATCGGTTGGGTAATACTCGGTTAGTTACTCACTCTGCAACGTACCTGGCAGTTAAAATCGAGAAAGAGGACCTAAATCAAATTAAACGTCCGTATCATCGTACAGAATGTTAGTCTAATTCAACTTTCGCGGTTTAGCTAGACATCGTATAAATTTTGAGTTAATAATCGAGAAATGATCACAAAAGTAACACAAGTAAGCGGGTGTTTTTTTTCTCAAAATAGTTGGATGGATATAATAAATTTTAACAAGAAAATTTAGTACATTTTTATAAATATCAATAGTGCTATTTTAACAAAAAAAAGTCACGGGGGAAATGGTTGATGTATGATCATTTATATCATCATGTAAAGGAAATTATGAAGCAAATGCTTACCCAAAAGCTTAACTCTGTACCATATTCAAAGCGTCAGGGTAGTGATATTGTAATCACTCTCTACGGACTGGTGAACATGAGAGCATATGATCGGTCTCGGTCTCGGTCTCTCTCTCTCTCTCTCTCCCTCAGCCGAACTGAACGATGTTTTCAGTTGGAATTTTCCTCATCCACTCCTATCCAATATTATGTACAACGGTTCTCCAAAGCACGTAAATATCCGAATCAAAAATATGTTTAATATGTTCAGTATCGAAAAACGAGACGACGCAAGTTATACAATGTTCTACTTCCGTCATACGGATATTCGAAGTGAACCAGCATTTTTGACAAAATCCTGAGTGCTGAGAACATAGGAGAAATGAAACAGTCCAAAGGAAAATGGTTGAATCTAAATGTATAGAAATGAAATGAAGCAGAAAGATATTTAACATTATTAGAAAGATTAAATTTGTTAGTCCAGGACAAACCGCGCTTTAGTTGACAGAACTACCAACGTTTTGGTTACGTTGCTGTGGCCTTCTTCAGGGCAATATGGGAGTCAAGATTACATTCCAGACCCCTCTTCCATTTTAATGGTTTGTTAAGGGTTTCCAGCGCTCCTAACATTATTTATCCGCAACTACTTTTCAGGTTAGTTCTACGAGCACGTGGCAGTTCTCGGTTCCCTCCATTAGGGTCTGTACTCCTCCCCTCCCCGCCACTAGGAACTGTACCCCCACCACCACGTTCTATTGCTACCTCATTTCAAAGAGTATTTAGCTGAAAATACTTTCCCTGCAAAAATTAACGTTTGTGAATAGTTAACACAATATATAACTCAAATATTTTACTACACACTTGAAACAGAAAAAGAAAACAGGGCACAACTGACGGTAAATTTACACAAAGAAAATACATACTTCCTCATAATTCTGTTTATTTGTAGTACGATTACATAATATGGTCAAATAATTGGAAATATACAATACTTGCAAAAATAGGAACTCATTTATCTACATACACGAACTATTGGAACCAATAATTAATAAATACATGAAGGAGTCAGATAAAGCAAAAATCACATGAGAAACAAAGAAAGCAGTTAAGTCCATGAATATAATTGAATTTTATCAAACTCGCTTAAGATTTGGGGAAATGTGATTAAATTTCCTCCTCTGGCTGCATAGAAAGAAATGAAATGTTGGGTTTCTTTTAAGTCACAGTGGAGCATGAATCCCTCTGCTCCTCACACGATGTAAACTAACAAATCTTATGAAGATGATGAAGTAACTGACAAAAAGTTAAAGCAAGATTGACAATTGCTCAGTTGGAACATATGCATAAAACTAAACAAATCTTCCTTCCATCTGGTTGATTGCAAAGAATCAAACGCGAAAGCAAAACCAGTACTGCCTCCCTGAAATGAGCGTGGAAGGTTTGTTCTTCAGGATGTCTTGGGAATGTAGTAACAAAATGAAAGAGAAAATACATGATAAAAATCCGCCAGTACCATGGCTCTAAAAGCAATACATATATCAAAAAGATGAAGAAAACATAATATTCTCCTTTATACAGATTGAATAGCATTCTATCTAAAACATGAGAAAGACTCGCAAACCTAAGAAGTGTAGTTTTGGCTCAAGAGATACTGTTCATAGTAAGAATTTCAAGAAAACAATGTCTATGTCATTTCACAATAGTATCACAAAATCTTTACCCCAGGTTTGTCCTTCTTTAAACGGAACACAATTAAAAACTGTTACGAATAGAAAATTCTTAGGTCTCCATATTCAAGACAACCTCAAATGGAATTGTCACATTGACAATCTTAATTCCCAATTAAGTAATTTGTGTTACGCATTCCGAANTTATTTCCAGTTGCGTTTATTTTGCAAACGTTTACTCCCATTTACTATACGGCATTACCTTCTGGGGTAATTCCGGTCAGAGTATTCAAACTTTCAGAAATCAGAAGAGGATAGTTCGGATAATTTGTAAATCTCACCCCCGAAACTCTTGTAAACCTTTATTCAAGGAATTAAATATCTTAACACTTCCCTGCATTTATATTTATGAAACGGTCTTGTTTGTTAAGACCGAATTACTGAAGTGACACCCTTGCTTTATACGAAACAGTCTCGTTCACGAACACTATACTCGCAATAGTAGTAATATTCATCGCCCTAGAGTGTCAACCACTGTTTGCCAAAAAGGACCTTATCATTCGGGAATCGTTCTATATAATTCC
>NNCF01126463.1:268147-279958 GCA_002313205.1 Laupala kohalensis
TTTATGTGCGATATGTTTTAAAACAATTTCGAAGTTCCGAAAAAATATGTCAAGATCTGATTGAGGAGGTCTATAAATAAACAAAACAACAATACCGGTGTCGGTCAAATTAATTGCAGAAAATTCGAACACACTATCTACGCAGAAGTTCTCGTAGCCTGTCAGTGGAGAAGATAAAATATCATTACGAACGTAGATACACGTACCTCCGTGGGAATTTTTCCTTTAAAATTTTGCCGACAGTAAGAACTTTTAAATAATAATTAGAAATAGCAGTATCGTTGAAATTAGTTGAAAGCCAATGCTCTGTGAGGCATAGCAAATCGAATCGACTTTCGTGTACCAGAATTTCAATGTCTGTCAATTTGTTTGAAAGGGATTGGACATTATGATGAAATATAATTATTTTATTTTCGCAAAGAGTTTGTGACTCTCGAGAAATGAAATCGACGTTAGATTGTGGAGAGGAATTTGAATTTGGTACAGCTCCTAGTTCCGGATGACGACCGCACACTTCACCTGAACGCGATTGTCACTTTCGAGTACCACATCGTACTCCTGAGCGCAAGTTGTAACTGTGTATGGGGGCGGCAGGAGGAATAGATGTTGACGTGGGAGATGAGGAAGCAGTAGGTGAAAGAACGGGGACAGGAGAAGAAATGGGTGTGGAGATAGGAAGATGAAATGGTGTTGAGGTAGGAGCAGAGGGAGGTGAAGGAGGAGATGAGGTACGTGCAGGAGGAGGTGTAGGAGTGGGTAATGGTGCAGGTGGATGATGTGAGGTCAGATGTGGAGCTAGGAGAGAACCGAAGTGCTGTTTCCCAGACGGTCTCAGGTGTAAACCGTGTTGGGTAAAGTCCTTGGCAGTCAGGTGTGGTTGCAAATCAAAAAATTTGATTTTTGTGTATGCCAGGTGATGTTTTCCAGGTGAAGTATAGAAATTATTTAAAAGAAACGTTGAACTAATGAACTAAGGAATAATTAGACGTTGTATACTTAGGAAACGTTTCAGCGTAATGCAAACTGAACTTCGAAAGTGTTCCAACTTTATCTCCTTTAGTAGCTAGCCACATTGCCAGATTGGTCGTAATGCGACGTTGCCGCATTGCGAATTGCTCAGCGTATGTTTTAAGATTTTCCTAAGCATTGTGAGAGCATGAATTAAGGTTTCTTTCATTACAGATATTACGAGCTGAATTGTGGTATAAACCATTTTCAAAAATCAATTCACTAGTGTCACCGGGATTCGAACCAACTTTGTGGTGACAGAACAATCATAGCAGTGCTTTACTGTTCTCAGCCAATTACACATTTGCTGGAGGAGGTAAAATGTCTGTTGAAAAATTCGAACAAATAAATAGCCACTCAAGTCTGCGTGTTTTAGTCGGTTTGACAATGAATGACACTATTTTTTTTCTTGAATTGCCTGTTGTTTAAGGTTTAATAGATTTGTAAGTTACATAAGTAAATGGAAATATGAAATATTTTTTGATGTAGTTGTGGAGTAAATTTGTTTTTGTGACTTCTCTTTTTATTATCTTATTCATTTGGAGCACAGTATTCAGTTTAGAAAAAGATGTATTCATTCATTGATTTTTAACTAACAGTATTTGTTGCGATTAATCACTACTGTTAGTATAATAATTTAAACTAACAGTATTCGTATTTGCATGTCATGCTAAGTTTTGATGTGTTGTCATGCTATGTTTTGATGGAGGATGAAATCTTCATGTCTTTGTTTCAATATGACAGTTTTTGACACGATAGAATGAACAAGATAATTAATAATTGTTATTTGGTGATAATAATAACCTTTAAAAGATATGCCAAATATATTTTTATTTCAAAGAATTATTGTGTGTAAAAAATTATATAATTATTCCGAGAGAATAAGGAAAATAGAATAATAATTTTATACTCGGGCACAGTGGCACAGTGGTTAAGTAACTGCCTACTAGGAATAAAGTATGTAGAGATCTTCCCGAGTTCTAATCCACGTAGCTTTGCATATATATTTTTTCGTTTCAAACTATTATCTATAAGACTAAACATCTTCCACACAAAATATTTAACGCTGATCAAGTTAGGGATTTCTTTGTTTTTATTTTTTGAGCCCTTAAAAGGACTGTATTGGTCATTGAATGACGAGTCCAATACCCCTCACAGTCTATCACGCCTTGCAACCGTCTAGGGATTGAGTTGATTAAGGTGGATGCATAAGTCGGGTTATGAGCAACTTCCTCCCACGCTTCAGACACAACATCCCAGAGCGCATCGGTGGTTGTAGGAGCTGGATCTGGCCAATTTTTGTGCATGACATGTTTCGTCTCCACCCACACGTTTTCGATTGGGTTGTGGTCAGGGGCATGCGGGGGCCAGTGGAGAATTTCCACTTCCTCCTGCTCTGCAATACATTCCTGCACCATTCGAGAGACGAGTCGACAGACGAATTATCATGTTGAAAATATATTTCTTCGACAGGATACAATTGCCGAACCGAAGGGATCATAATATCACGCAAAATATGGACATATTGATGCCCATCAAGACGACCTTGTATTCTGTTAAGAACGCCTACAACGCGAGAACTTATCCAGCCCCAACGCGCCACAGATACGCGTCCAGATCTAGCACTCCCTCACACATACTCAGGACAATGGCGGGTTCCACGAGGTCGATATACCCGCACAGGTCCATCATTTGCAGAAGAAAAAACACTCTCGTCTGAGAAAATCACGTTTTCCCAATTACGACCAATGTTTTCCTCAGCAAATGCTAACCTATACACTCTATGTTCCACGGAAAGCGCCTTCTTTGTCGCTGCCCACCTAGATCGGAGTCCAATATCTTTCAGACGGTTTCTCACAGTTGTCGCGCAACCGGGAAAATTAGACAAGCGTCTTAGCTCCTCTGAAGAGCAGAAAGGATTCTCCTTAGCCTGGTTCACCAAAACGGTGTCCTGGACTTCGGTAGAAACTCGCCGCAATCCAGTGTATGCACGCCCTCCAACCTCCCCAGTTTCACGATACTGCCGAACCCACTTGCATGCAGTTCTCCTAGGTACACCATATTCCCTCCCAGCTGCATACGCACTGAGATGGGCACTGTCCACCAACGCAATCACTCTTTCCCTAACGTAGCGATGAGACATGGCAGTAGAATAGTTCACAAGGATTACTACCCTCAGTCAGTGTGATACAGGTTCCCCCTTCACAGAGAAACACGAGGTTATCTGATCAGATAAGATAAGATATTGGAAACATCTGTTTTTTAAATAAATATGAACAGGAATGAAAGACACAACGCGGAAAGAATCAAGGAAAGAAGGAATGAATGAATGAAAGAAAGAGAGAGAATGAAAGGAATAGAAGGAAATAAAGAAAAAGAATGAAAGGAAGGAAGGAAAAAAGAAAGAGAACCTATGGTATTAATATGAGTTAATACATTTCAATTTGATTGGAATAAGTAAAAGGGATTTGTCTTTTTTTATTTATTCATATCTGAAACGAAGTTTTCATATTATTGATCTCTGATTACTTTTTTAGGTTGCACGATTACTACCAAATTGTTATATCGTGGATAAATATGTCACTAGAAGATGTAATTTATTTGTTCCTTAAGTAGTTTTATATTATTTATAACTCGAGAATTAAACTTTTGTGNACTTCTGTTATTAGTTCATATTTGAGACAAACAACGGTTTTTGAACATCTCTAAAGTACAAACAGCAGTAATGTCACACCTTGATTTCTCATTTGTCACACACATTGCATTGAAGAAAAGGTAAATACGACAAAAAATTATAAATATCTGAAGACGTGTCACCACTACCTTGACTTGCAGATGCAGTTAAGTTCACTGTACAAATGTTTACACAACTTAAAACACCCACACCATTTATGAAACTGGAAATATGTGTCTGAATTTAAAACGGGGCCCATACAAAAAAAAATCTGATTACGAAGTACGAGACAGAAAAAGGACTGATAACATTATAACTATGTTTCACTGTGAGTTTTTGCGTCAGTATTTCTGCACATGTTGAACCTTAACTAATTATTTTTACTTAACTAACGGAAACAATTATATACTGTACATGACATTAGTATTTAAAATAATTCCACCATCCATTTCTGTGCTTATTATCTTCATTTTTTGCATTATATTATAAATAATTTGAGGTTTAAAAATCAATGTATTTATTGTACTCAAAACAAACAAAACATCTTCAAAAGTAGTACATAAATTCCGTGCATGTAACGTTTGCGGTTTCCTGAGTACCCAATTGTGATGTGGGTGGCAATGAAGCACGTCATTCGCACCCCTCCCACGCCTCCTCTCATTAGTGGACATGGCGCACAATGACACTTGCATTGACCGAAGCAGCTTGACTGAAGCTGTCCCTTTCCCTCGCGTACTGTCACTGTTAATGGCTACGGAGAAATGCCCTAATGTGTTCTCGTAATTACGTTTTACCTAAAAAACACGGAAACCACTGGTCACAAAGACACGAATATGAAGAGTATTAACTAAAAGGATGATAATCGGGACAACACTGCCTCTTGAAAAGGATTGTTTTGTTTAGATCTTTTGATTGAACAGAAAATAGCAACATGAAAGTATTCACAAGCTTCAAATTTATTTTGAATATTTTGTAAAAGGATGAAAGTTCCCTTTTCTCCTAAAGGTAATTTGAGTTCATAATTATCATTTCAACTGACAATCATAATGCTATATAAAAGATCAATTTTAATTTTCGAAAGGGATACTGTAGAATATTCAGCAATTGGACACAAACAATACACATGGTTAGAGGAAACACGGATCAATATTTTGAAATCGAAATATGAGATAGAGTATCTTGGAAAAGTTTCTGAGAAGTACATTAAATTTTGTCTAAAAAGCCATCACTTTCGTGAATGGAATTTCCGAAGCACTATCAAAAAAACTGAAATTAAAATTACATGATTGTGATAATGTTTATATTGGTCAAACGTTCCAATAATTACATAAGAGATTGTATACTACGTTACATATAAACAAGACATACCCATTGTGTGTTGTAGCTAAACATCCCATTGTTTTCAGGTTTTCACTATATTAGATTCAGAATGTAATTAGTAAAAGTAAAAAATAAAAGAAATATATTACATTAAAGGGCATCGACATACATGTAACATGAAAATAGATACGGATAACTCATGTTTCGTGCATAACCTCATCATGCCCACTCGCAACCATTTTGTTATATTATATTAATTGACATGTTGTATTAATTAAGATCTTAAATATTTAAATTGTATTATAAATAGAAATTCTATGAGAGGAAAATTGGTATATAAAATTAAATAAATAAATAAAATTATTAAAAAAATGTTAATTATATAACTTGTAATTTTTAGCTATAATGTATACTTATATATTTTGAATGACTGTTTTTGGTTGTTTTTGGTTATTTTTGGTTATGCTTTGAGATGATAACTGATCGTATTGGTAGTGCAACATAGAACAAACTCTTGTGACATGGAATTCATCTCGTGAAATGGTATATACACTATAGTAGAAAGTTGTGATAAATGGATAAATGGTTGTAGAGATATGTTTGGTGATGAGGAGGTTTAAGTATGTGGCAGAGAGGTACGTAGCGAATATAAATACATATATAAATTGTTAAAAATTATGAATTGTAATCATATATAACATACATAAAAACATTGTTAAAAAATACAAATTATATCATATATTTGGATCGTACAAAGAGATATAATCTTCTCAAAGCGCAATCAATGTTTTTTTTCCTAACCTAGCAACTGGACGCAAACAAATAAAAGATTTCTATTAAAGAAAACTCGATTACACTGACTGGCGAGTACACGGAACAATTAAGAACATTATTTAGCACGAGGATAAAATGAATAAAAAACAATAATTACTCCGCGCTAGGAATGTGAAGAAATTAGGCGCCAGGAATTAATGGAAATTATTTAGAAGTTACGGAAGAGGAAAACAGAGAGTTAAGATAACATCTCGCATGAGGAGATTCAAAGCAGCTTACAAAAATATCATGGGAAGCTGCTTCAACTCAAGTGAAACGTTGTAGAGATGAGGCTATTTTTGAAAGGGGGAAATAGGAGTCCCCTTAAAGCGAAATCATACCGCCCAATTTCTCTTGTGCTTACGTTAGGAAAAATACGTGACAAATTGGATTGTGAGAATATGGTGAGTTATTTGGAGGAAAATGTATGTTTTAATGAGCGGTAAGATATGGTTTTCGGAATAGGAAGAATATGGAGGATGCCTTGAAATGATTGATGGATGATATGGCATTACGAAAAGATAAATATTGTATACTATTTATTTGATATAGAACACGCATTTGGTACAGCTAAGTGGGGAATAATATTAGACATGCTACACAAAATCAATCTTTCACAGAATTTGTTAAAAGTCGTATACTAATATTTTTCAGAAGGGTATATGTAATACAAAATTGGGAATAGAACAGTCTTACGTAAATCCCATTGCGGCTATTCACAGGGCTCCTCAACGGGTCCTGTTTTTTGGAACTTGGTGATGAATAATTTATTGACAAATCTGGAGAATGACGGAGCAAAATGAAGAGTCAATGCTGATGATTTAGCAATAGATGTTAATAGAGTAGGAGGTAGGTGGAAGGGAACTCCATGATTGATTCAACACAACTGTACGCGCAAGATCTAAAATCATATTTGTCTAAAGCAAAGACGAATGCGATGTGAATGGGATGCTTGCGGGATGGAAGAAGAGATCTATATTAAATTGGATGGTGTGAAAGTTGAGATTGTGAAACTCTCCCGTTATCTAGGTATAAACATAGATAGAACACACATGCGTGTACCATGGGGATCTTAAGATTGTCTCTGGCAACCATGAAATAAAATTGAGGAAAGTTCAACGGATTTGTCTGCAGTGTATATTTGATGAGAATTCAACAGTGACAACAGAAGCGTTATAAGTTGTAAATGGAATAATACCGATAGACGTACTTGTAAAAAGTAAAATATAGCAGAATACTGAACAGAGCTGGAGAAATAAGGATAAATGACGTGCTACGAGGTAATAATAGAGAACAGAGTAGGTGAATCAAATGAGTTGCTTGATGCTAGGCAAATAAGGTTGAGTAAATCTCAAAATTGACGCGAAAACATAAATATATTTCCAATGAACGATATAGACATAATAATAAAAAATTATTCTCTTCGAATGGAATTGGATTTAATGGAATTGACGAGCGGACATGCAAATTTTCAAAGTTATGTCCTTCGAGTAGGAAGAAAAAGACAATGTATAATATATGTATAATAAAGATAAGAGATAAATTATTTACAACATATATTGAGGACTAATAATATTAAGAGAGACAATTAAGATTATTGAGACATACACGGAAGACTGATCTCAACTGAACATATGAAGTGACAATAAATGACAAGACATAAACGTAAGACCAGAAGGCGAGACAGATCAGATGGTACATCTGCTTCTGCTTCCCCAAGGCAGGGACGAGAACGCTGGAGGGACCTCAGATGACTAGATGACGCACGGAGCAGAAAATGAGATGCAATGAATAATTCATAATTGTAAGTATAACAGGAAAGATCGTTGTAAATATTACAGGAAAGGTCAATTGCCGTTGGCCAAATAAATTTTTAAAAAATCATTCCGCGTGCGGAAACGTCAAAGAGTATTCATTTCAAAGCATACTGATATTACACCACAATTCCCCATCATATGGTAAAATATTTTTGGGACACTAAATTATTAAAAGATCACGCGGGAAATCGATTGTAGATTTAACGATTTTAAATATTTGGAAAGAATGAATATTGATAAATTGGGGCATATTTGATGGCGTTGAAAGTAACCATTTAGCTCTAAGAATGCAAATAGTATTAGGGGAAGAGGCTGATTGGGCAGAGGAAAATGATCTGTGTAAGATATGCGTGAGCTGAAAAACGTTTGAGCGAAGGGAGGGAGAGTTGAGGAGAATGTGTGGATAGCTGGAAAATGTTGACGAGGTGAAGATAGCTGCGACGATATGCAAATTGGTGTGTTGAGAATATGTCATGAAGAGAGGGTGAGGAAGTAGAAACACAATGATTTTGTGAACAGAAGACCTCAGTCGACTTAAAAGGGAAAAGAGGAAATTACGATGAAAACTAAGCAGGGTCAGACAGCGAAGACGGGAGGAAGGAAATATTCTGTTGGAATACAAAGAAAAGAGAAGAGAGGTCAAGATGGAGGTGATACGAAGCAGAAAACAAAGCTTGGAGGAATTTCGGCACATGATAATGGAAAGAACATGTGTCGCGTGGATATCTACAGGGGTAATCGACCTGTCCCATATACTGGACTCTTTGATGCATAACATTTTGATACGCGAACAACAAGTGAAGAAATTAGTAGTATACGCTGATGACCTAAGGTGATGACGACAGGAGAAGAGAAGGGTGTTTGGTACGGCAAAGACAAGGCTTGGACATACTGGACATACAGACTAACAATGAAATACAAATTAGATTTAACGTGAGAGGAAACGAAAGGGATAAGCTTTGGGTAACCAAGAAAAATCGAAGAGACCCGATAGTAAAGTTTTACGGAGAGAAGATAGGAATAAATAAGCAAAATAATGAAGAGTGAAATAGATGAGAAGATGCTCTTCAGTGAGAATGTTAAGAAAAAAAATGGGCTACACCGAGTAGGTTTAACAAAATACAACATAGAAAGTAACGATATAACAATATAAGGAAGCAGTGCGTCCAACACTAGTTATGAATGAGCGGCATGGGGCCACAGGGTAGTGGTGCAATCTAGATAAAAATCACTCCTGGTAATTCATGTAAAACTATCTATATATCTATACATTCAGAAGTTAAAAGAAAAGGCGCATATTGAAGGAAACAGGAAAAATAATAGTAAATTGAGAACTATGGCGACGAGAGGATAAAACATCGTCAGATATTAGTAAAACATCTTATAGACCATTCGTAGTCGCGATGGAGAAAACCAGCGAATGGTAGAGCAACATATACATATATAAAGGATGAAATTTTATCCTATAATTCTATAAAATGGATTATCTAATGTTTTTATCAATTGGAAATTCAAACCATCAACTACAGTAAGTTGTCTAAACTTTATTTCTTTATCGCTCAGGAATAATGTTCTGTGTTGTTACTATACAATTAACAATTAATCTTACATTAATAGTTCAAGACACATTGCCCTCGTGTAAGGTAGACGAATAAAACAAATTTACACATCTACGATATTTGGTTATTGAGGTGGAGAAAACTTCTAATTATCCTCACAAAAGTCAAAGGACTCACGTATATTCTGTACTTGCGTGACCTGCCATCTTGGTATTGGAACGCATTACATTTGCGTTTCAAATTTTTATTAGTCTACCCTAGATGATAACAGTAGTCACATAGGTGGGTAGTATGATTTAATAATAATAATAAATTTATTGTCAAAAAACAGTACGAACTGCGTATGACCACGTGGAGGAAAAAAAAACTAATTTACTCTCCGGAAGCAAGCAAGGGACCATCCCATCAATTCCGATCAAGGGCCCTAAGGCAGAGGCGGATTCAAAAATTTCAGCAAAAGTTGCTAGATAAGATAATAGTATTAATCGTTAATTAATTTATACTAGAGAATATAATTTCAGAGAATTCCAGTTGAAGGAGATTGGTTTCGCAGTTATTGCGAGTTACGAGAATTGCAGTTAAGAAGATTGGTTAGATTCACGTAAGAAGACTGTAAATTCGTGGAAGACACGTTCGTCTCTATGCAATAGTGTGACCCGGCAACAGTTTCACGAAACCGAAAAGCCGATTTTCGGGGTAATTACCACGCGCTGTGACTGCATCCATACTTGTTAGAGGTACATTTCTCTATGGCAACTGGCCGCAAACGTCGAGACCTTGCCACTTGAGGACAGCGATCGAGAGGCCGGCGTCGGCCGTGTATCTGCAATGGAATGACGGGCTGGAAAGCGTTTGATCAACGGATGACATCACCCGCCTGCGAGGACTTGCTGCTCTCGGGGACGTTTGGTGGAATGGAGTTCTTGTGCACAATGACATTGCTGGTATGCCATACGCCACCGCACACTGAAGTAAACGTACATTTTAAGATGAAATTCATGACTTTTATTTCGAAGCTAAGGGGATTATTTATGTATTTTTTTACAGAAAGAAGAAACTCTTCCCTTCGAATAACTCTACTAAAATTTTGTCTTTTACTGTAAAATCAAAATTTTAATAATTATAACAATTTAAAGATAAAAGTAATCATTTTCAAAAGCTTAATCTTGATCAAGATAAGTCACATGCTAATTTCATGGGCGTGTCATTTCGTCCTGTCAAAATGTCTCGAGACTAAAAAGTCCTGAAATCAGAAAGAGCTAATCGCAAAATTTACGCACAGTATTGTAACAGAAAGTATGTAATTACATAATTTACTTAATATTCACTGCTCCCAAGAAGTGACCCAAATCTTGTCATGTAATACGGAACATGACATTAGTATGCCTTTATGACGAAAATAAAAATGTGCAGAATGTGTCTCCTTACAGTCTCTATTTATATTTGCGCTAAGAATCGACTCGAGGATATTGCTTTTGCTTCTTGTCTTGTACAGCATGCCTCTAATTCCTTTGAATGCACCGCTTTTTTACGCGAATAGCAGTTTACACTGTTTCTTGCATATTTTAAAAGAATGTTCCACGAGTGATGTATGTATCAGCTGGAACATTTCCGAGAAAGCACAATATTACGTAGTTATGTATTATTTCAGAACTTTAAGTCTATTTTCGTCATAATAGTCTATATTATTCATTACATGACAAGATTTGGGTCACTTGTTGGAGAGGAGCAAATATTAAGTAAATTGTGTAATCATATACTTATGTATTTCCATGCTGCGCCTAATTTTTGCCATTAACTTTATTCTGATTTCAGGGATTTTTAATCTCGAGCCATTTTTCCTGCTGCACATGCACCAAAATAACTTCACGCTTAACAGTAAGATTTGGGTCAGAATATATTTACTCCTGCCCAAGGGGACCCCCCCCCCCCCCCGTGTATTTTGTCGACAAAATATCCTCATCGTCAAAAGTAGTTTATCGAAACCTAATACACAGAAAAATTGTCATGTTTTGCGGTAGAAACTTACCATACAAATTCTTGATGAGTACAACGCTCATGCAACAAAAAGAATACAAAGAAATCCTGAAAATCATAAAGTTTCATGCGAAATACGGAGATCATCACGTCTACTTCAAGCGTTGCTTAGAGAACAATGTTCTATGAAACTAGTGTCACAGCCTATTATCATACAGTCGCAATATACCATACAAATTCCCCTAAGTACCGGTGAGTGTAACAATAGCATCACAAATATTTCCAAAACTCAGCACGAGTTCAAAACCGATATGGGGAGTTTGTATTCTTACGATAATTGGTATTATGATCAAGTAGGTAGTGATTAACTAAAACGCGAGGATGCTCGCTAGCCACTGGAAGGCACCTCTATCACAGAGTAGCAAATTTCGGCGTTGAACAAAAGCATAATTTCCCACCATTTCTGACAAAAAACATTACCCGCACAAATTCTTTTCCAAGACTTTCATGGTTTTTCCAAGATTTTTTGAACCTTAGCCGGGTATGCTAGCGTCTATACTGCGAGATAGTACAAATAAGATATTATTTATTTAACTATTGAAACAATTCCAACATAGTTTGCAATCATATGTTTTTATTTTGT
>NNCF01126463.1:280026-307595 GCA_002313205.1 Laupala kohalensis
TATAGAGAGAGAGAGAGAGAGAGAGAGAGAGAATTTATTCTATGGCCAGTTGATGGAGGTAACTATTTCACGAAAGTACCGCTAAAAATAAAATCTTCTTAAAGAACTGAAAGCAATATTATGGCAAAATGCAGCAGTGACTTCTACTTGTAGAGAAAACCCAACAGTGATCGAAGAGCTATCTAGCGGGAAATGAAGACAACCCGAAATTTTAAATTAATGACCTTCAGAAGAAGGAAAAGTAAAATTAAAATAGTATAGCAATGAAAAATCAGGTGAAAGAAATATAATCTGATGTTCCGATGAAAGCTTAGTGTTACCCTGGAGTTTGTATGCAAATTATTGTCTAATCGCAAAAATAAATCAATTTTCTGATTCATAAACGATTTACTTGCCACATAGATACCCGGCCGACGCGTTGCTATGGAGTGGAAATAAGCGGTGAGATCCGATGGAGGTCTTTGATCTTATGGAAAACCTTTCGCAGGCTCGAATATTTCGATATATCTAAGCAGGGCTCCGGATATTATAAATAAAATTAGTACAGAAACGGTCACAAATCAAACAGATAATACAATTATGCAAAACGAATTTTATATCAAGACAGTTTGTATCTTAGTACGTTTCGCACGAATTTTACCATGTAATAAGAAAGTAATGAGGAAACTCTGATATAACAGGAAGGTGCTGGAAGTTTAAATAACTTGCATTATTTGAGTTTATTATTTTATTTATTTTTCTATAGAAAAACGGAAATCGGAAATTGAACGATTATATTGCCCATTGTTACCAACTTTGCAACGAGGAAAACCCGTGTTGTAAACATATCATTCATTTTTAATGCTAATACTTCAATTTGATATAAATAATAAGAAAAATTCGCTTGTATAATGTTAACGTAAGTTTAGTCAATTTATTTTTCATTAAAGTTTCATTAAATTTCATTTCAGTCTATTTTTTATTAAAATGATAATTGGTTGATCATTTGATTAGCGTCTGAAGCCAAGATTCCACCATAAAGCGTTGACAAGTAGGAAGTATACATTTCGTTCATACATTTTATTTGGGCTACCTATTTTACGAATAAACTTCAAGTTTTATCAATTGTTGTGCATTTCTTGAATTTTGCGCTCCGCGAGAAACGTCTCTACAAGTAATCTTGAATATGCGTTTCCGTTTTTCTACGTGTTCTTCGACGAGCTAGTCTCACTCCGCTACCCACACTTCCTATTTTCCTACAAGATTCGTATAAATTAATTACGCCTCGAGTCACTCCGTGAATCGACCGTGGGAGGTAGTATATATTGCTTTTCAAACTCAAAAACGTTTCTTCATTAAGTGCAAGATTACCCTCGAAACCCACTACTACTACTTGGAATTTACTTATAACAAATAATCTACTGAACCTACCATCCAACACAATATCATTATAATAATGCATTCAGAACGACTGCTTTCCGATATTGCACGATTTCTAAAAATTGAAAAACAAATGAATCATTACAGTAAAAAAAACCCTTTATCAAATACTATGCACAAGCATACTTAGCTGGTTTAACATCAGACTTAATATTACATTAAAAGAAAGTAGGTTTTCGAGACTAGACTAACTGATACATACGTTAAAATTTACTCGTCAAATTAGTTACAGTCTCTACCACACAAGCAAAACAGAAAAATATCTCATTTTCCTAATTTCAAAAAATTCTGACGAAATTTTAGATATGTATTCTGTCAAGTTCATGTTATAAAACTTTGTGCGTAAGAATTTTCTTAAAGAGCGGTGCGACGTGACTCTAATGCGGTCCTCACGAGTTACTTCCGTTGCAACGAACCGACAGCGACACTGCTCCCAGTGGAAGTGTTTGGGGTGCGTGTGACATTTGCCACACAGCGAGCTACATGTATAGTGTTCCGCGTAGCATTTGCAAATGCAGTTTCCTAAGTTATAACCCGCCACTCTCGTTTGCAAGCAGTGTAATGCTGGCACACAATGGCGGTCTGCGTGTGCTTTTCAATTGCTAATTTGTAGAACAGACTATCGCTCACTATAAAGTAATTTCCTACCATGCCCGGAATAAAATTTTTATTATTTGCCCCGCATGACCTATAGCTGGAAATCATCCTATCTGTTAATTTACTGCTTTCCGATTACGAGAAACAAATGTTGATCCTAGGTGAATTAACTAGGAAATGATCAAGTCAGAAAAAATATAATAAAAATCGATTAAACTGTTTGTCGAGTCCTCCAGACGGACTCGACGCTACGCTCACCTACCATTTGTCTCTTTTTCTTTGTGATTTCCCTGAGATTTATTAATGAAATAATTGTATTTTTTAGTTTATTGTTTCAGATTTTTGTTGGGTACATTGTAGTCTATCAGATAATGTTCAGGGAGTTTACTTGAACTTAACTAATCAAAATCCTTAATAGAAGTGAGTTGGATACTTCACAGTTTATAGCTAATATAAAGATATCCTGTACAGTTTATTTTAGAAAAGGAGAGATAATTGAATATTATGTGGGTTCATAAATTATTACCCCAATTTCAAATTTATGAATATCTTAGAAAGATTTGTAATGAAAATGAGAATCTTCTGTAAGAAATCTCTAATCAGAAGCAATTGATTGTTCCATGCAAATTATTTTTCAATTTTTGAAAAAATCGACAATAACATAAAAACATTGGCTATCAATTGTGCTTATTTCTGTAGTAATTTCTCATTTCATACAGCGTGAGAAGAGTGTTCGAAATAGTTTATCGTGAGGTACGAAGTGCAATTATGACGCCTAGATACGCAGGCTACGTTCTAAAGCGAATCATTTCTATGTATTTACTGAAAGACATGCGTAATATTATAAATTTCAGAATAGATTTCTGTCAAGCGTATTTCACTTAATACTAGCAAGAGTTCAGAAATAGCTCATACACTTCCATATTCGATTAACAACAATGAAAAAGTTCTTTTTTTTAGTTTATTGAACATTGTAATAATACCGTGTTTTGTTCTATTAATATTTGAAATCTTCTCATGTAAGGAATTAAACATACTCTGAGAATTACAGTACAAAACAAAAACCACATTTATGTTATGTCACTATGAAGTGCTATTTTCTTTCTCTACTGACTTTGTCAAGATGAGAAAGAATGCGATTTGCTTGGTACGCAGTGAAACTTCCGATGTGACCACAGTATTGAAAAAAAAATAGGTCGACCATTTGTACATGATGGCTTTCCATAAATTTAACCGCTGGTTTAATGGTAACTCGTTTTATGTGACTGTGTCGCTATCGACTCGTTCACTTAACGGAAAGGTCGTTGGGAACACTTTGATAAAAGCGTATTACGGTGAGAACTTCATTCTATTCTTCGATGCATTACCACTTGATCTCAAATGTCTCTTTCTGGCGGGTTCTTTACTAAGGCGTAGAGCCTATTTACAATAGAGTGAATTGAGAAAAGAAATTTGTCAAGTGTGATCGATATTGTGTTTCTTTCATGGTAGAGGTAACCATTTCTTAATAAGATACTTTTGGGAAACACTGCAGAGAGCGGACAAAATGAATTATTTCTTTACTATTGCATATCTTCGACGAGTGTATACAAATTGATAAAACAATAGTAACGTTTTGGCCACTAACATTGAAATATAAAGCAGGAATATACTACAAGGTATAATAGCGTTTAAAATCCTCGAAACATTGGAACTGTTAATCCATAAATGCATACGAAATGTAAAACAACGAAGTCAGATCAATGAGTTTGAGGTTGAATTTGAAAGTAACATATTCAGAATATTATTTTAAACATGTAGTGACACATTAGTCTTATAAATATCGTAAAAGTGTTATGTGAATGTAATTCCGCTGTAGACAGATATTGATGTATTACCGTATCTGTAGTGAGCTAGCTGTCCTCCTATGTATTGTATAATTATATCTTTCCGTTTACAAAAAGTGTATTCTACGTCTCCTTGGTCCATTTACACTGTTAAATATTATTCAAGCTTCTTGAAACAGTAAAGTAATGTGTAAGTGTAGCAGACATAAATTATTTTATTGCGTCTGTACCAAACTTTCAAGCGAAATACTGCTAATGCAGATGTAAAGCAAACTAATTCGAGCCGNCCTTCGTGTGAACTACTCTCTGTTTTAAAGTAAGAAAAACGTGCATCAACAACAAGTAAATTCTGCCATAAAAACGAAATGCGAATTAAATTTATTCATCCATTTACTCAGAATTGTTGCGCACAGACGAACGGACGTTACAACTTTTTCAGAATCAGGGATCGCCGAAACAGACGTTTCCGTCGAAATCTCGCTTCCAAATTTTTTCACGATTACAATACTTGCCATATACTACGTATATGAGAAAGTAAAATTATACATGGTATTGTAAAGGGTTTAAGAGGGGTATTGATAACGACTTACTAAAACCTTTGCCTGTGACCTAAACAATACGTAGTGTTGTACTCATGACAATATTTATTATAATGAACCGCAAAAGAAATTTACAATGTCGCTCAATGTAGATTAATTTAGGAAAGATGAAACAGTAATCCAAATTTTAAACTCTCCCGAGAACTTGTGGGAGAAGCCCCGATCTACTCATAAAATTCAATAGTTTATTAACACCAACCGTTTCATTTCCGGGAATTGTTAGTAAATCTGCAGCCAAACCAATTTGTCTCCGTAAACTCAAGTATCTTCCGCAATCAGTTAGTAGGTGACGCACTGTCAAAGAACAGCTACACTCCTCGCAAACGGGTTCATCATCAAGTAGTAAGACATACCTGTGGATGAGAGGACAATGTCCTATGCGCAGGCGGGTCAGCAGGACCTCGTCGCGACGGGCTGGCCAACAAGAACTGCTCCATGACTTAACAGAGGATTTGATAAGTCGGAGCTTATTCCTTTCAACAGCAAACCACTCATTGTTCCATTTACTCAGAATCCTTATCTTGACGGAATTTAGGAGATCTCGTTTTGGAATCTTGGAGAAATCCACGCGATTCATCAGGCATGCCGTCTTTGCGGAATCGTCTGCTTCCTCATTTCCTCTTAATCCCACGTGTCCGGGAACCCAGCAAAACATTATGTTCTTTCCATCACTTTGGAGTGAGAAAAGTACATCCTGTTCTGGATCAGCTTATCAGCTGGATACATATTCTG
Source organism: Laupala kohalensis (assembly GCA_002313205.1). NCBI lineage: Eukaryota > Metazoa > Arthropoda > Insecta > Orthoptera > Trigonidiidae > Laupala > Laupala kohalensis. The sequence goes on from NNCF01126463.1 coordinate 285,200, forward strand.
GATTGCTTGAAGGGCACTTAGACAATCAGAACAAATCACGAAATGTGATCCGCGGGAGCACTTTGTTGATCGCAATGCTCTTAATATGGCGTAGCACTCAGCAGTGTAAACACAGCATAAGTCACCTAGACGGTAGCCACAGGTCTTACGGGGAAATACCACGGAGCAGCCGACACCATCAGTCTGCTTCAACCCGTCGGTAAACACAGGGATATGGACCCGGTGTTTGTAGAGGATTAGGTGAAAGTATACCCTCAACATCGGAGCTGGATTGTTCTTCTTGTCATGATGCAGAAGATCGATAATAATCTTCGGCTTGTGCAAAGCCCAAGGAGGAGAATAACTAAAACCTTGGTGTAAAACATTAGGTGTGCGTATATTTAAGGTTTCCAAAATTTGTTTGGAGCGATATCCAAAAGGTTTGGTTGATCTCAGTCTGTTGTCGTAGAAACGGATGGAAGAAGAGGGTGGATGAAAAACCGCGTTGTGCACCAGATTGTCGGGTAAAGTTAGCACGTGGCAAAAGTGTCGTAGCATGAGGAGATGCCGCCGGAGGTAAAGAGACGGTTCGCCGCTCTCGGCATACAAACTCGGAATGGGTCTAGTGCGGTAGGCTCGCGTTATTAGTCGAATTCCTGCATGGTGGACACTATCCAACTTCTTTAAATAGCTTGTACGAGCAGCGCTATATACAACGCAGCCATAATCGAGCCGAGATCTTATGAATGCTCGATAAAACTGGTGCAAGGAGCAGCGATCAGCGCCCCATTCCCTGCTACTGAGGCACTTCAATAAATTCAGAGACTTTAATGTTCTTGCTCTTAGGTCTGTTAGATGTTCAATCCAATTCAGTCTCTGATCAAAGATTAGACCTAAGAATTTCACAAAAGGAAAGAATTTGAGAACGTTGTTCCCCAAGGAGAAGTGAGGTTCTGCCAGAAGGCTTGGTCTCCTACTGAAAAGAACACAGCGTGTTTTCTCAGCCGAGAAACGAAAACCTGACATTTTCGACCAGTGGTATAATCTATTTAGGACGAATTGGATTTGTCGCTCCACACCTGTGATGAACAAAAGATAGCAAAGTCATCGAAAAAAAGAGTGTAAAACAGGATTCTTTACACCAGACGTTATGCTGTTTATGGCCATTGCAAATAAGGTCACACTCAAGACTGAGCCCTGAGGAACACCGTTCTCTTGGAGAAGGAGATCCGAGGTGTCTTTTCCAATTCTATAGCGGAAGGAACGTTGATCCAAAAANAGGAACATTGATCCAAAAAGGACATGAGCATCAGAGGAAGATGTCCTGTAAATTTACAGGCATAGAGTTGTTGTAAAATACCATGACGCCAAGTAGTATCGTAAGCCTTCTCGAAGTCAAAAAATATTCCGATGACGTTTTGTCTTCAGAGAAAAGCATCTTGAATTGCTGTTTCCAGGAGAAGTAAGTTGTCCAAGGTGGAATGGAACTTCCTGAAACCACACTGAGATCGACTCAGCAAGTCATGCCGTTCAAGATACCAGACGAGACGTCGATTGATAATTCTCTCCAGAGTTTTACCGACGCAACTCGTCAAGGCAATGCTTCGAAAACTACTAATGTTCGTTTCGTACTTACCTGGTTTTAGTAAAGGAATAAACGTTGCTTCCTTCCACGAATTAGGGAATACTCCCTCGGACGAAGAAAGATTAAAGACATCCAGAAGGTATTCCTTCGATTCAAGACTGAATTGTCTCAGCATATCATAATGAATTGAATCAGGGCCAGGAGCAGTGTCATGGACTATTGCTAGAGCTGACTCAAGTTCCCACATATAGAAGGAAGAGTTGTAGGGTTCCCAGTTTGTGAAACGAAAGTCAAAAAATGTGCTCTCGGCTGTTTCTCTTTTTCTCACGAAGTCAGGATCGCAGTTTGCTGTATATGTTAGGTCAGCAAAGTATTTAGCCATCACTGTTGCCATTTCTCTGTTGTTGGTGAGAACGCGACCCTGATAATTGAGTCCAGATATTGGTACTCGAGAATACCTTCCAGATATCTTTCGGATTGACTCCCATACTTTAGCGGACGATGTTGCTCTCTTAATGGTGCTTAGAAACTCTTTTCAGAAGGTGGATCTGGATTCTTTGATAGTTCTGCGCGCTTTTGCTCTAGAAATCCGATATGCGGCGAGGTTTTCCGGAGATGGACTAGCCTTAAATTTCGCGTAATGCCCTTCGCCTTGCCCTAATGGCGGACCGACGTGCGTCGTTTCACCAGGGGACATGAGGTCTTCGCGGAAAAATAGATGTTTTCGGAATGGATTCTTCAGCGGCGTGATGAATCACCTGGGTCAGATGGTCGACCCTCTCTTGGACACTACCCGTTTCTCTGAAGACAGACAGAGAACGGTACTGTGTCCAATTTGCCTATCTGAGAATCCATTTTCTGGCTTGCATTCGGGAACAGTCGCACGTTCCTGCAACGACAACCAGATTGGATGATGGTCGCTACCATGCAGATCATTATCTACCATCCATTGAAAGATATCAGCAACTTCAGGAGAGCAAAATGACAGGTCTATAGCAATCCATGACTCCGTGGCGAAGTGGGTCGTCTCTCCGGTGTTCAGTAGACATAAATCTTCCCGCTTGAAGAGACAATTCAGCAGTCGGCCCCTGGGGCAGTCGCCCGACGAGCCCCACAGTACACTGTGGGCGTTGAAATCTCCAAGGAGAAGGAATGGTCGAGGGAGCTGATGAATTAAATTTTTCTGAGGGAGGTCTCCGAAAAATCTCGTGTTGGAGGAAGATATATAGAACACACGGTCATAAATGGTACACTGTGAATTTTGACTGCTATAGCCTGGATGTGGGTTTGTAGGAGAACAGGTGAGCAGAGGATTGTTTTTTCTAACAAACACGGCATCTCCTCCTCTTGCTCGATCTCCCGTGGTGTCGTCGTATCTGAAGCTGCTGTATCCTCGCAGAGAGGGTGGTATTCTGGTAAAAGGTGTGTCTCTTGTAGACAAATACAAATTGGATTACGACGCGCTAAGAGTTGTAACTCTTCACGTTGAGTTCTATAGCCATTAGGGTTGCACTGAAGTATGGAAGACATTGATTTTTGGTACCTCCTGGGTCAGGTTCGTGATTGTGTAGTTCCACGTCACCGTCGGGCAATGCACATTCTGACTCGGAGGAAGTCGTTTTTCTTTCGTCTCTGGGACTTCTTTGATGATGTTTTTAAAAATCGTGAGATGTTCAGGGGTTTAGCCCTAGAACTCTGCTTTATCTTAGTCTGTGTCTTCGTTGGTATATTTTTAGGTTTTACACTACTTGATGGTTTCTTAGTAGTAGATGGACGCAGTGTTGGAGTAGTCTTTGGTTTAGGTGGAACGGCTGAAACATCTTTCTTTCCTCATTTGCACTGATGTGTGCACGACGTTGTCGTGGACACCTCAGTGAAATCGGCTTGTACAGATGCAGTCTTCATAATTTTTGGAGTCTAGACTGCGGTGGAGTAACTGTTAGAAAATACAGGGTGTAAAGCCCTGTATTTTTTTCCGCGCTTCACCGCACGGTATCTTCTCCGTAGTCTTGATCTCCTGGACTTTCTTTTCTTGGAGAAAGGCAACACACTCCCTGCTCCACACCGGGTGACTGCCTGTGCAATTAATGCACTTTGCAGGCCCCGGGCATGACCGGGTTCGTGTGCCTCCTTTCCGCACTTCCCGCAGGTATCACGTCCCTTACACGATGTAGTCGTGTGTCCAAACCTCTGACACTTATAACAGCGCAGGGGATTTGGATAAAGGGACGAACAGGAAGGTTAAACCATCCAGCTTTAATATCCTTTGGTAGTTGGGGACAGTCAAAAGTCAAGAAAAAGGAACTGGTCTTCTGTAGAACACCATTAATGTTCCTCATGACCTGACTGACCTCAACTACGTGGTCAGCCTCCCATTCTACAACAAGTTCTTCAGTTATCGTATCCATAATGTCCCTGCAACTTACGACACCCTTGCTGCGATTAAGCGCAGCATGGAGTTCGCACTTTACAGGGAACTCCTTCAACTTACTACATTCAAGTAGTTTTAATGCCTGCTTGCTTGATTTGGTTTCAAGCAGCATCATTCCGTTTCTTAATCTTCTGATACTCTTCAATGTACCAACGAGACCTTCTATACCTTTGTAAATATAGAACGGGGATACTTTTTCAAGTGCTCCGTCTATACGTGTCATAACGATAAAAACATTCTCGTAAGGAGTGCTCTTTAACTTTTCCTTTTTGGTTTCTGAAGCAGGATGGCTGGCAACCCTCGGCCGCTTCGAAGATCCTGAGGCGTAGTACTTACCCTGCGGCTCGCCCACTCCGCAAGGCAGGGAGGATTCCTGTTGTTATCCTGGAGTCCACGAGACTACATTTTGTCTCTCACCGCCAGAAGAATTTACAATGGATCGACAGTACTTGCTACCCAATTACACTACGTACAATCGATACGATCAACCTGTGACGTCACGACGTCCCGCTGTCTATCGATCGACCGACCGATCGATCGCGCCGACAGCGCGCAACCAATGCTAGCCACGACGTGTGGGCAGCTCTCTCACTTGCTGCAAGTAACTCAACGAGTCATCACTTCTCATCTGGCGCCTGCCCGCTCCTCCGAAGCGAGCATCGACATGGGGACACTCGCTCACTTGCAACAAGTCATCTTTGCACATCACTTTCTTCTTCTGGCAGCCACGCCATGTAACGGTCAGATATTCTTACCGCGCTCACCACAGCCCGCCAGGATTCCGTGACCGTAACCCATGCAACTAGTTTGCGAGACTTTACGGTCAAACCAACTCCACACGACGCAGCATCGTCTTAGCTGCGAACTGCACTCCAACTGTTCAATCTACATCATATAGCGCTCAATATTGTCGCAGTGCCTTATTTCTATTTTTGTATTTGTATCACCTCATTATTTCTCGTTTTATTCATGTTTTATGTCATTAAACTGTTTTGTTGACATATCTACTGTTCAACCACACCTCATCTACCTTCCTCATTTTTTGTAATTTACCTGTACATTTATGGTCCTTCGAACATCACCTCATCCTAGCTGTACAAGGAATTGTACCTACAAATTTCGGTACGTAATGTTTAGAAACAATATTTGTTTTGATGTATTTTCAGCTCACAAGTTTCGACCTTTGATTGTATAATTCATGTGGCATGAGCAAAGGTGGAAGTATTTTCGTGTAAAAGCACCGTTATTTCATAATGAGAAAAAGAGTACACCGCTACACGATTCCCTCCGTTCGCAACAGTCGAATTATCGGTTTCATGGCGCTCACCTAATCCGCACAGTAATCAGACGCGCCGACAACGGAGAGGAGCTTTTGTCCCAACAAAACAAGGTTCTCTCCGTCAGCCATTGGGAGCATGGAGAGGAGCGGAGGAGGGTGGCAGGCATGCCGCAGCGCTACCGCAACCGCCACCTGCCGGTGGTGGTGGCCAGTGGTCACTGTCGCCACGGACGGCCTGTGTTTGCTCCCCGCGACACGCGCCGTCCGCTGATGCGACGCCGCCGATTAATCATGTACGTTGGGAACCCCGCCCGACATCGCCGTCGGAGGCGGCGTGTGACAGGGCGAGAAACTGTGGCGGCGGCGGCAGGGGAGGTAATCGAAGGGAGCAGGGTTGCCCACGACGGAGGATGAGGAGACGATACAGATGTTGACATCCTATTTGATATAGTCGTCGTATAACAACACTCCCTAATCTAACTGAACTAGTGAACTCAAATGAATTTAGAAGTATTGTGACTTCTTGATTTTCTCGGGGAAATACTTGAGTATTTCCAACATATAATATATTTATTTACTGCAATTGGGTAGATCTTACTCGGTGGCAGTATATAAGAAAATACAATACAAAAATACATATCACAGAGATACGGACGAAAATATGCGATTTTGTTTCCTTCCCATCTATACCCAGTATGAGAAAACATAACAAAGAATTAAATATAATACAAAGAAAAATAAATGGAATTTGTTGTTCCTTTCTTAAAAAGATATAGCAGACACGAAGCAAGTAACTTCTGAATTATTGTCGTTATTAAGTACTGGAGTAAGTTAAATGGTGAGGGAAAAAAATTCGTCATATATCTCTGATAATCGTCACTTTTCAAGATATTTGGGGCATGAGCATTGGACCAAATTAAGATGTGTCAACTCAGAATACAGATGAAAATCAAGGTACGCCTTTCAACAGTTAGCAGTGGGAGTGGTAACTTCAGTGCGTTTTCACTTCCCGCATTAAAGGAGCGATATTACTTATTCAATCGGATTTTCAGCTTGACAAAATGAGTTAGAAACTTGGTAAACCAAAATCTTACTTCATTTCTTCACAAAAATAAAGGTAAAAACACTAGGAATGGTCTAAATCTTGATGTATAACAGAATCGATACTTGGCATAAATGAATTGCAGTGTTCTACCTTAGGTATAGTATTTTAGATATTGTCTTTAAATATTTTCTGGTCAGTATTGAGTTTCTCTATATAGTTTATTAGATCATCTTACCTCGACGTAACTATGAATCCAGAAACTATGATCCAATTTCAGAATTGATTTTTTATTTCATAAAATACTTAATATAGAGTAGGCTGTATTTTCTGTTGAATTTCAAGACCTGAATTAATAAAAATGTTGAACGTAATGTCATGGAAATACCTTCCGATTACATGAACTTTATATCCATTAAAACCTGCCAATATTGTTTCAAACTAAAACTGAGAGCAAACATAATTTATTCGATTTTTATTCAATCTAACTACTCATTCTGAACATAGAATATACCCTTAAAAAACTGAGCAAATAAATAAGTGTCAGAAAAAACATAAGCAAATAGGTTACAAGAGTATTATTGCTCCACAAAATGTACGAATCAATTTCCTCTTAAAGAACTGACCAGTAATTGGCATTTCGTTTAGCGATATTTATTTGCAGATTATTCTATTATATCATCACAATTTCTCAAAGTTTCACCATCTACTAGAGACTGTCAGTCGTTGACAATAATATAAATACGTTACTTGGATACATGACATACTGTAAGGAAATCTTGTCTGCCACTTTCTTAACTTTCTTAAATATACTTAATGTCGAAGTATGAGCAAACTTTCGTAAGATGGAATTTTTAATTAATCGGAAAAAGCTTATAAGGAAATTTATTTTTTATTTTTAGTGCATTATTAGCAAAAGTGTTATTTAGTTCTTCAAACTATTAATTTATTTTCAAATGTTCAATCTTCCACAAACTCTTACCTAAAGTAATTCACTACAGCAACTACTGCGACGGCTTCAGATCTCGTCCTTAAATTTTAACTCATTTTCACAAAAGGGCAAGTTCCGTCCAACAACTTACTGCAAGATTTGTTTACCCGAAAACCTAGTAACAATTGAAGCGAATATGAAAAAGTTAAAGCGTTGGGTGCTATCTGTAGTAAAATCGAGTTGTTTAACTCATATCGGAAAAATGATCTTATAAAGGCATGTTTGCAAGTTTCTTTTCATAAAACGGTACCATAATCATCTATTGTCACTCGAATCATACCTATCTGTAAAATTTCAGCTTGATCAAAAACTTGGAAGTGGGTGTGAATCGAATTGCAAGATTTTTTGACATACAAACTCACACTACCCTGAGTCGTGCTTAGTTCAGTGTGATGTAGTTTGATGGACACCCTTGTCAGGACAGAGCCAGGCGCAACATGGCAAGGCGTGGAAGTGTAGGGAGGGCGAGTCATCACCAGCTGTTGCGGGAGGCAAAGGCAGAGGACTCGGCGAATGAAGGCAGGCAAGCAACGGCGACGGCCGTCGCTGGTGGCGCGGTGTAGAGCGAAGGCCGGCGTTCAGCAACGCGCTGCCGCTGCTGGTGTGACCTCTCTCGTAAAACAAACAGAGGAGCGAGGAGTAGGAGACCAAGAACCCCGAGTTGCGCGCTGCTACCGACACCGCCCTTACCTCCGTCGCCTCCGCTACTTATACCTCGAGGTGGAGCGTTTTTCCTGCCTCTTGGACGTGCGATAAACATACCTCGTATTGCCGACACAATTGCTGCGATTTACGAACCACTTGTTTTAGCCGGAAACTACCGCTCTTGGTATGTTAACATGTATTCCGAGATGCTTTGTAATATTTTTGTTTTCGTTCTGCTTTTTCTCTTCTGGTCCGAATTTTTTAATTTTAAGTCTACTTTCAGCTGTTATTTCTAGGTAATTGCTCCTTCAAAAGAGATCAAATTAGATTAATATAGTTGTGGTATAGTGGCGAACGTAATGGAAGTTATTTTTCGCTTTTATCCAAATTAGGAAAATTTGGATTAAGAAATGGTTGAATGAAATTCCTAGATATTCGGGGAATAAAATACGTTGTGTAGACAAAAATGTTACGTAAAAGTTAATTAAGTTTTAGTGATGCGTGAAAAAGTTAATTTCACTACATCCTAAAATCTTCCCTTCATTTTTTTTATATTTAACACCTGACGTAGAGTCACGCAATTCGGTATTCCTTGCATTTTTTGATAGAATTAGATTTATAAAGTTATATGTTATCCGCCAATCGTAAATAACTGATTTTATTGTGAGTTTCTTTCAATGTTATCGCCCCAAGTGCAACATAGCGAGTACAAGTAACGAAGGTTAAAATCGGTTTTACGACTATCGTTCCGCAAGACTGTTGGAGATTCAAATGCTGATATTGGTTTCCTTATTGAGGAAGTGCTGATTTCTCTGAACGCCGATATCGCACGCTCATAAAAAATGATATAACTGCTCATTTTACTGGCAAGAACGAAGAAAATACCTTGTTTATTACGTCTTCAATCAAGGAAATGCCCTAACATGAGTGTACTTATACAATATGCACGTGTAGTGCTTCGATACTGAATACTTAGAACTCTCCTTGATTGAGGAAGAAATGAAAGGTAAATTTTCTTTGACGGACCCACTCAGAGATCTAGTCAGTACTGAACTACAAGTCAATTAGGTCATAAATTCTGTAAAACACTCTACATGAGTGATAGGCAGTTTTTTTGTTCTATAGATGTATATTGATATTCCTACAAATTCTATTAACATTTTAAAATTAATTATATCACGTCATATTCCCCTAATGGATCATCCACATAACTTTCAATCGATGGGTGTAAATAAAATTTAAATCAATATAATCAATATAAGATGCTGATAAAAAAACAGGCCCTTGATAATGGATTGATAAACACACAGTAATGAGAACCTTACGAATAATGGTGATATAAAATAGTTTATACTAAAATAATTGTGTGTAAAAGAGCTGGTGTTCGTGTAACTCACAAAAAACATAAATAGATAAATAAAATAAATTTATCCAAGATACACAGCGTCTGGACTACAGTGATGGACTACTCTTTTGACATGAATTTTTCAAATAAATCAAAGGACTTGTCATAAAGAATTGTGAAGTATTTTCTAGTTTTGTTCATATTCTTGTACTTTGTAGTAGAAGCTTGACTAAGAAATCAAACGGCAGTTTTGTGAAATTAGTCTTACATAACTTGTAGCGTTCTTAAAACCCTCCAGGACGCACTTTTTACCTTCTGACCTCAATGTACGTTTTGTGATCAATTTATACAAGGTATGCTGAGCACGGTACATTTATTTTACGTGTTCAAGAGATCATTTATTGTACATGATTCAATAATTACTTCAATGTCCACTTCCATGTGCCACGTAAAGACACGTGTTTAATATGTGACAAGCACAAAATACTAAAGTTCACATTGGAAGATGAAAGTACAAGCTATATCCAGGAGCCGATACAATGATGGGGGGTGGGGGTGCGAGGTGTCATGCCCCACCCCCAAACCAAAAATCTCACAGAGAATGTGTTTCTATTCGCGGAAAAGCGTATGTAAAATAGTTTGATTAGATCAGTAATTAGTACTGTAGTATATTTTTAGAAACGCTTTGGCAACTCACAACGTGCCATAACCAGTTTGACAAAGTTGTAGAGGTGGTGATGGTGGTGCCAGTAGGTGTTGACAGTAGGTGTTTTTGTAAATGACAGATGATACGCTCGTGGGAAGAGAGTCGTCTTCGGAAGTCCATCAGTTACGAATGGTGGCTTTATTTTTCTGGGTCGCTGCTCGGCGGCGATTTACGATACTGCAGTAATTATCAAACGAGCGCCCTCAGCATCAGACTCTTGCCACGATTAGAGATAATTATATTAATTCCACATAAATTATATTAATTTGATAGCACTCCCTCAGTATTTGATCAGTATTATTTATTGATGGTCAACAATGGTAGTACATTGATAAATGTCACTAACCCGTGGCAGAAGAACAAACAACCACTGGACGCGAAGTTCGAGTGTATTTCTTCCACGTTTCATTCCACCCATCAGTCCTGCTTGCTTCCAAAGGCTCAATACTGACCCTAGGGTAGTGAACACAGTATAATCCCTCATTGATTTTCATAACAAAGTATGGATGTGGTCATTGGATTACTCTCAGTAATTCGAGTACAATACAATTTGTGATTAAAAATGCGTCTACTTTGTTCCAGATTATTTTTTATTTATTTATAATCAGCCCGTAGAATCCCCATCCGAAGCAAGGGCCTCTCCTAATTAGGAATTTTAGAATTTCCACGAGTTTTCAAGCCGGTTTGAGAATATGAAATGGGGGTGAATGATTATGAGTGAATGTTGTGGTGGAATGATAGGTAGGGGAAACGGAAGAACCCCGAGAAAACCTGCCGTGAACACCGCTTCGTCCACCATCTCGGATTCTACGGGAACCGGGTTTGAACCGGCGTCCCCAGAGGTAGAAGACGAGCGCGTTAGACACTAAGCCCTTGTTTCAGAATACATAAGATTAAAATTTGTTCTGTTGTTAAGTAGTGTCAACACAGACCTTTAAAATACAAAAAAAACTTGTTAATAAATTGTTTCAAATCTTATTGAAATTTAAATAATTACAACGAAGTGCAACACGAAGAAAATATTTAGAATATTTCTGTAATTAATTAACATCTGTTTCTCGAAATGAACGGAAAATCATCACTTTGGTTTACCCAGTTAGAAGGAAAGAACATTTGAGTCAACAAACGTTTTTCAGATGAATGACAACTCCAGCGCCGACACTAATGTCTCCAGGGTTTGCTTCGTCAAAGTGTCAATGTTTCATGTTTGGTGGACACCCTGGTGAACCTCATCGCAGCATAATGGTTTCATTTGACCTGTTTATCACTTTAAATTTAGATGATACAGCAACATTATGAAGGGCGAGGTGACATATACATAAACTTTGACGTATTCCCATGATATCCGGTATTGTTTATTTATGAAACAAACGTTGTAGGTAATATAACATTAATATTACAGGAGCACATTATTAAAAGTTGATTATCGACGTTTCGATCTGTTGTGTTATTTTACAAAATAACTGGGTCGTGTTAAAGGTCATGTTTGCTTATAGCTTTTGGGGGTAGGTGGAAAACAATCATTTCCATTTTTACGATACCAAACAAAGTACCATGCTTGATTTTTATTCGTTGCTTTTTTTTCGATTTAACCCAGATTGAGAAATAAAACGTAGATATTTGAGGGCTCTATACATCTATGCAAAATACTTCTAAAACCTTCGAGAACAAATGATATACTGTTCGAATCAAATAATTATTCTACACCCCAGAAGGCAAGAGGTTTTCTCTTTACCTATAATTTCATGATTTTTACATGTTTTGTATTTAGTACGTCGAAATTCGTCAACATTATCGCGACAAATAAATTTACGTAATAAAAATTATGATTACGGAATATCTGGAACAATTGAAATAATTAATTGAAATATTTTGTATAAACCATTTTGTGTAAAATGTGTGACGTCACCATAGAGATAAGTAAAAATGTGGTAAACTAATATATTATAATATTTTTCTTCTTCTTCATTGATCCCTGATGATGACTAAAATGAATAGTCGAAACGTTGGCGAAATGACATAATTTTATTATTTATTTGTTGGTCTAAATGTAAAAATATCAAACCACTGAAATAATGTTTAATACATAATTATGTAGCATAACTGTGAGTATGTAAAAAAAGATTTTATGTAGTGTTAAATTGTTAGAAAATTGTCGTTAATTGCTTCTCTTAATTAGTGAGGAACTTACGTGAAACATGTTGGGTGCAATAATGTATCACTGTCCACTAATTAAAATGGAAATTACTGGGCACATCAATGAATAAACTACTTGTAACGAGGGCTTTGAACGTTACGTTCCAATCGGATGGAAGGTCACAATAGCACAAGTCGGTTGACCTATTCCAGCAACATTGTAGTTACACATGAATTGTGAGAGGAAAAGTTAATGGTGGAGTGATTTTAATTATTAGTCTTGTTTGATTAATGGTAAGCACTGTCAAAAGTTTGAAATATGGGAGTGAAGAATGAGCTATTTGAAATTAATGTGCTTCTAGATGATTCTTTGTTGTAATTAGCTGTGTTATACATTTCATGTTTGTGAGGGATCTGGTGACACATGCGTATTGAATGTTTCATTGTTCTGTTTTCAATCGAATCATCTCGACTTTTTTGGAGAGAGCTTCATAAATGTTCAACGAATAAGATAGAACCACGGAATAAAACGAGAAGCAAATGATTAAATTTCTAAAATTAATCACTTGTGTACTTGTGATGCAACTTATTTCAAACTATTAAATTTATGAGGAAGTCAGGCTAATAAATTATTCTTTAACTCTTCGAAGTACCTCTGATTTATTGTGAACTCAGAACAATACTCTATAAACAGTTGTGCAGCAGTTAAAACTGTCACTAGCTGTCGTGTATTGAATCAATTATTTTACAAGTTGTCCACATTACATTTAATCTAACGAAATAACGAATATGTTTTGCTTTACTTTTATTCTGAAATGATTTCTCTCTGCACGGCGGCACTCATATAAAATTGTAATGTCCATGCATGCCAGGAAAATCTACTCTTCAGTTCCGAACATATTCTTATTACCTTCGTTAACTCGAAATATCAAACAATTAGTAAAATACTCTACCATCGTTTTTATTTACATTAGATAGTTCAAATTGTTTCATCAACATCACATACATCATAGTTCATGCTCTTCTCATATTTCCTCGTTCACTGCAATGAGTCATATTTGAGTTATTAAACACTTTAAAACATAAACACAAATCTAATTCGCGACAAAGAAACAAGATATTCCACAAACAAATATCACAATTGTTTGCTTATCACTAGATCTAGTGATTTTTTCTCCATTTTTGACACTGATTTCACGAAGTAATACAGAAGTGCTGCTTGAAACTCTTCATAGTAATACACACAGGTTATATAGGGAATGTTTGGAGTATTTTGATTCGCGTTAAGTTTCCAGTCACTTGATAATATCGCGAAAGTGCTATATCATTTTTTTAGGGGGAGGCTGTACATAAATTTTCTCTCTATTCTAAAAGGCTCGTTACATAAATTATTGAGTATACTCAATCACAATAGTTAACCGTTCTCTTCGTCAGAACGACTTCGTCACACCGTGCCTCGTCGAAGATTGGATTTCTCGATATCACACACATTCGGTCATACAGGACAACACGTTCATCTAACTGTCTCTATCTCATGAATCTATCTTAGAAACGGGTAAGGCACTCCCTTCGCAGAATGTGGTGATCTTCGGTGAGTAGAGGCTGCCGCGGCGGAGAGGGGTTGCTGCGTCGGAGAGTCGGCGGCGGAGGAGGACCAGCGTCGGCAACGGAGCCGAGGGTAGAGGACAGGGTAGCGGATGGCCGCGTCCCGCCGCATCACCTCAGGAGCCCTCCGACTCGGCCGCCGGCCAAGGCCAGTAACGCGGCTGCCGAGGCGAGTGCGAGAGCCGGGCGAGGAAGGCGCGCCGGGCGACGGCTGGCTGTTATACTGCCTCCACCTCCGCCCACGCCGCTGCTACTGTTGCCGTGCTGCATCGCCGCCGGGTGCTCCCCTGTACAAACGACGCCAAAGCAAACACCCGGTGTGACCGCGAGGCATCGAACTCGACCGCTCGCTGCCTTCGCTAGCGTTCGCATTTCGGGCATTCACGCGTCAATGGCGGGTGCACTATCAAACGAAGCGTGCAGAACTCAAAGGGAAGTTAGACGGGCACAAACATGCATTTAATTAAAACAACATCAAAAATATTGCTACTTCTAAATGTTGCAAAGAAACTGCGAATGTCTAAGTAAAGCACAATGAGATACTTCACTCTAAGGATACTCTATGGATCGAAGGAGGGTATCCTTCGATCCATTCTGATTCAAAGACTCAAAAGGAAATGGTGAAAAACAGGAGTGTGGGTTGGACTATATGTTCATAACATAAGATTGAGAACTCACGCCAAATATTACAATAATAATAATAATAATAATAATAATAATAATAATATGTACAATTCTAATTAATTTATTTCATTTTTTTAAAATTTAGTACAATGACAACGACAAGATAAGAATATTTAATTAATTTTCATATTGACAAATTAAAATTACACTCAATATTGACTTGAAAATAATATACTTTAATGAAATAATTAACGGAATAATTGGGAACTTCATTTCTACGATCCTTTTTGAAATTATAGAATTTTAAGCGCACATTCCACCAATTAGCATAGTGTTTTCAATCTTTCTCGACATTTAACTTCTTCATTACGATGTTTCTTATCGCTCAATGATAAACCTAGAACTTGGAACTTAATTTCGTTCCAATCTAAGGGGAAAAAATTAAAGTATCCTTTGGTAATATAAAAATAAATTAATGTAATACTTTTCTCTGATACTACGTTAATTTTCCTCATCTCCATTAATATTAGAAATAGGAGAAGATAAAGTACCTAATTAATGCAACTTCACGTAGATAAATATTCTCTTCCTGATCCAGATACATACATTTTCATTTTCTTTCTGGCTTAGTCGTGAAGGTGGTGAATATATAATCATTAATTGCAGATGAAAAAATGTAAACTTGAAACGTTTTTTATGGTTACAAATATTTGAGGAGGAACATTAATGACTATGATTTCAACTGCATAAAGTGTGATAATCCGAGTATAAATCTCAAACATCCAGCAGATAGTTTGGGCTCGAACCCGGAACTATTAGCAGAGCGCTTGCAGCCGACTGTGTAAACATCGCAGAAAATTTAGGTATGTTCTACCATTACTTCACTGTCAGCACGAAAACTCTTAAATTGTCAAATTATATTTAGAAGAAATGTATTGTTTATTTTTACCTTAAAGCATGTTGATTTTTATTATAAAAATAAAGATTATATTACAAAAACTTAACTACTTGAAAACGCAAACTGTAGTGACAAGTCCTTCATGCATTTCTTACGCCACGTGTGACAAAAGTGAACTGGTTGATATTCGATTAAATGAAATTGTATATGAGTTGCGTAAATATCAAATAAGAGTACTAGGACGACAAAGTAAGGAGGACCAGAACGAGAATACAAGTAGGACTCCCACGACAATTTTACAGAGATAAGAAAAATATGAAAGTTTGACAAAGTGTCGCTGAGGGAGCAGTCTAGAAAGAGGAGTTTATTCGATGGATCTGCTGAGCAAAGTCCGATTGGATTCACCAATATGTTGGTGCATTGCAGAGTACATTTCACATACAGATGACAATAAAAAATCAACAATTTCTAAAATATATCCTCCTGGATCAATTTTATAAATATCGCGAGAGACATGGAAAGTTATTAATTTTCAAAAAAAAACAAAAAAACTGTGAGTGTAAAAATAACTTTTATTTATACGCCCCGAAAATTGTTAAAAGACACGTTGAATTAAAAAACTTGGTATCTCACTGTCTCTCTTAAAGTATTCCTCGCTGCAACAAAAGCTACGACAAATAACGAACAAAAATCACACACTTCTTGTGCCCTCAATCCTCAAGTTATTAGTACACCAGATGAAACTTCGACATCTGTAAATGCTTGAACCGCTCTCATAATTATCGTCTATATGACAAAGCAAAATGACATAAAACAAAACCAAGATCAAAACTACTAAATGATAATCTGTACATCATTTTGTACTTTACGAGTCAGAAAATGACTCAACATTTTAAGACCGAAAAAAGTAATGTTGAGTATTTTAATTCGATTGCTTTGTTATTCTTTTACCAACCTCACCTTTTATCTAGTGTGATTTTTAATCACTTGGCAAGCTATACGCAACACATTTTATGGACGAACATGTGATCATAAAAATAACAACCTATGCATGTACGCTGAGAGATCGTAGCGAGAAGTTAAACGGGACAAGCTCAAATACTGCGCAACGTCACCTCTTGGTGCACAAACATAGACGTATTTGATGCAGATTCCAGAGGAATTCTAAGCACAGGCCAGAAATTCTTGTTTTATTCCGGTTTAATACATTTATTTAGTCCTTTACTTAAATATAACATCATTCAGTAATGTAAATTAGGGTATAGAATAGGTTCGATTACTAACTCATTCAGAGCGAGAGTTTGTAAATGTGTTTTATTGTCTGATGCGTATGTAGTTGTTTCAAAGTTATTGGAATAGTGTATTTCCTATTCAAAAGTATCTTTTTTATAAATTAAGATGTATTCAGAAATTAACTTGTAAATATCTGTTCACAATCTTATATGTCTTCATCTGTTTAGTGTCTTCCATGGATTACGTCATTACCAAGTTCACAAACGACTAGGCAATCCTATACGCTCTTGTCTCTCCGTTCTGTCACTAGAGAGCATTGGCAGCAACCACACAAAAACGGCAAGAAATAGCTTTGATTCTTCTCAGAATCTCATGTGATTATCAAGTAGATTACAATAAATATTCTCGGAACAATTTGTGAGTCGTTTTCGTCTTTTTCTTTTGAACAATTTGTGAGTATTATAAAATACACAGTTAACTAGAACATATTAATTTAAAAGTGTTTTTACATTTGATTGTTTGAGAAATAAAATAAAACTCGATGAAAATTCATCTTTCTTTGGTTTTCCTCGTGTCCGTGCATATTACTGGGTGGTACAATGACTGTGTCCATCGCGAGGTGAAACTAGAAATATAATAAACGGATTAAGTTTTCGCGAAGATTAAGTTGGTTTTTCGCAAGATCGTAATAAATCGTAATTCATATTATCAGGTTTGTACGTTTCGTTGAACTCAAAATTAACTATTTAGTGACCGGGCTTTGAGGCTTTGAATCGTATCTGTTTTTTTGAGCGACCCTTTCCAACAACCCTCATAAATTGGGAATCGATGCATTTGGAATGGTGGTGGCTCGCTCATTACTAAGTAACGGGCATAAATCAGTACTGTAAATTTTAAATCAAGGTTCGCCATTATGACATGTTGTGTATGAACCAGTGTACCAATATTGTTCTTTAAATTTGAAAATGGGTATATGTTAACTGCGATGTTTTAAGTGAATTTGTTCGCTACATTATTTTTTCGCTTTTTCATAAATTTCTTTTTTATAGGTAAGACTTTGCATGAACAGCAAAGACAAATTATCCTTTAAATTTTCCTTGAATCTTTCCAATATAAAAATATAAGTATCATTTATATTCCTATGGACATGGAGTATGAGGTTGTAAAATTTTTGTTGTATGGCTTTCAGTTAAATCGACCTGATGGCATTCAAAGGAATGGACATGAAAACCTATTGGAAATACTGCAGCTGACAGACCGCGTAGAGTATGAATGACTTTAATAGTGATATCAACCTGCAATATCAACCGTTTTCTTCGCACGTTATACTCTTCCTAATACTCCAATCGTTGTCCTGTTAAAGATAAAGATATTATTTATTTCCTGTTTTGTATCCTGTCCTTGGCAACTTCATTCAAATAAAATAAGTTATATTATTTAAGGTTTTATTTACAAGAGCTTTCGAGATTATGAAAGGTAACAGCAATAGTAAATTAAGATGATACTATCTTGTTACGTAAGACATGAAATACATAACTATCTTGGGACTCGAGTATTTTGATTGTGTCATTCCAATGAATAGTCTAGTAGGAGCACGTACTTTATTTCATGTTTAATGGCGAAGTTCGATCCATTTGGCCCGCTCTTCCACCTAACCGTGACTTGGGTAAGGGAATTGTGAAGGAGAGATGTTGGGTTGTCAGGGAACTTATGATCCCGAACCGACATTTGTCTGGTTTTGGTGAGAGAAACCCCAGCTGAAAACCTCACCTAGTTCGTCCGAGCAGGGTTCGAACCCACGCTCTACCACTCAGCCGTATCGCGGTAGTGAAGACTTTATCAGTAGATCGCCGCTGTCCGTACAATTGTAAAATGAGACAGGATATGAAAACATACGCATATAATGGCATTAATTCTTACTAAAACCACATGCAATGTGGCGTTCACTATTTTATGAAATTATATAAAATCGCTTTATTGTGTTATCAGTAGCTCTTGACATATCATGAGGAATGTTACGGTCTTGTCACCGCGTTATTTTTTAATTCCACGAAATTACGGCAGTGACTTTGAGGAAACTATGCCAAGAAATCGCAGGATTGAGGTCTGGTAAGCGAGATGGACAAGAAATGTGAAAGTGTCAACAATGTATGTAACCATGCAAGACCATGCTTTTCTCGTTTAGTGTTTTTATGAATACGAATGGCGTGCTTTGCAGCAAGCCATCTCAAAGTGCAACTTTAATTACAAACACCCTGTATTTATACTGGGTAAATCAAATATCCAAGCCTTTATCTTTATATATTAGAAGATGGTTAGCTAAGAACGCAATCACAACGAATAAATATATCACCAAGATATCCTAAATATCCCACATAGCTTCTTCACGTAAGATAAAATTTCAATTACTGTAAAACTAATTCAACTTACGTTTTGTGTCCAAACGAGCGGACAAGTTCATATTCGTATTAATGTATCTGCAGGATTTTATTTCGACTATAAGGATTTTACTGTGATTGAAACATACTTTATTCAACTCAAAGATCTTTAATATCTGTGTACCAGCAATATGTATTCAAGAGGCCATCATGGCCGGACATGAGGTCAAAATCATTCTTTTGTACTATCTTTCAATTTTCAGGCCACATTCGTTCTCAGATTAAGTTTAGTTCGTCTTCAAGATCTTTTTTGGGACAATTGTTAGTGCACAATTTTAGTAATTGGAATAAGTACAGGTCACACAAAACGTTGAAATTGACCTATGGACTGCGTGTTTGGAATTAATGTTAATTTTTATACTTGACTACCTTCACACAAGTAGAATATGAGACTCATGTGATGTCCGGAATAGTTTAAAAGTGAAAAATGGGAAAAATCATGTGACGATACGAACTCGAGACCTCCTGCAAGAAACTCAATGTCTCGTTGCTTATATTACTACATTTTCTTATGTATGTAATTTATATTAGCAAATTATCTGAATCTAACAGCTGAGCATTCAAACATTGTCTTTAATATTTCACATTTTAACGAAGAAAAGTTGTGTATGAAGAAATTGTTATCTCAATCACAGTAACCGTTGATTCCTACACCTAAAAAAATTACACATCTCCAAAGTTAGAGGAAGGTTGAGTTTTATTTTTCATAGTACTTATACTTGAAAAGGGGAAACTGTTTGTTTTGCTACTCGACAGAGCAAACGTTCCCTAATGGCCGCACAACATGCTCTGCTGAGCTTTGAAAGAAACAAGACAAACATAAAAGATTGTGTTTTTGCTTCTTCTGTGTATTACTTCATTGTTGTGTCTCATGTTATAACTCAGCGTTCTCACCTTGTGTTTAAGTTAATACTATCTAAACGAAACTGCATTAGATTTGCATAAAATGATTTCAAATTTTGTAAGTACATTTTCAGTCTCACCATTTATGTATTTTGTACATAATGAAACAAAATATGTATTTTGTTTCACAAACTGATACGCGTATATTGATGAGAGAGAGAGAGAGAGAGAGAGAGAGAGAGAGCAGTATAATATATCACTGATGAAAACTCACGTATAAAATATAAATAAATACATCGATTTGTTTGGTGAGTATAATGAGAAATCCTTACGCGAGAGGAGTAATTAATTGATTCAAATGAAAAAAATTGAAAATGGATGTGACTTACGTGTAATGATCTAATATCAGGAGGCTAACTTGAGATCCATAGTTCAGAAGTATAACAACCAAAACACGGTTTATGTAAAAACAGAGTTAAAATATGAGTAATGAGTCACAGAATGGTATTATACCCCTTACAAGGAGTTTTAAGGTAAACACTGAAATAAACCTATAACGACAAGGTTTCTGAAAATCACGGTAACTTCGTTAGTTGAACACGTATTGAAATATTTCGTCAACAAAACTATCGTACATAACTTTACTATACCTATAATACTTCTGTATATAATCTTTAATCAACTATCACTAAATGTTAAATGATCGAAATATTCAAGCTTGTATTTCCACAATGGGGACTGGTTTTACGCCTTCTCCTTTAAAGACTGGATCACACGAGTAATACATATTAAGGCATAAACCTGTATCCCATACCATAGAAACACGATAGTTTCTTGCTCCTGGACGCCTGAAGAACTATGTATTAAGCAGACGAAATTATATGCACAGAAAAGAGAAGATTAACCTGCATGAACGTCTGCAACATTTAGGGTTTCCAAACTATATAAACAGAGAATCCGTCGCTCAAAATGTCTGCGTTACATGGCTTGGCTCAAAAGTTACAAATTGACAAAAACTATTGAAAAAGTTAGTGTCAAACAGAAAGTAAAATAAGTTTCTTTACTCCAATAAAGCTTATCATGCTCAAGCCCCTTCAGGCTTGTTTGGAATAGAGAAACGAACGACAGAAACTAATAGAACTATGTTTGTACAATGGCGAATGTTTACCTTCAATACCTCTAACTTCTCTTCATAGAATGACTCGGAAAACTAGACCTAAATGAAATTGATCGAAAACTTTTAATGTCTTTTGTTTATCAAACACTCAATAAGAGGTTTCTTTAAGCCAAACGCTCGTTTGGCTGAAGTTATTCGAGAACTGGACACTTACACTAAAAAACTAACAGAGCGGAACACAGTAATCATCATAGGTAGGCAGAACGATTATTAACTAGGGTGGTCATTTAAACGGGTCTGAACATCTACAAAAACTAAAAATGGCCTGCTTGCTCTCTAGCCTGTTTCCACGCTTCAACGTTCCACAAATAAACCACGAAATTAACCTAGCAAAAATCTCCCTAAAACATCACCTGGCAGACACAAAAATCACATTCTTTGATTTGCAACCACACCTTACTGCCAAGGACTTTACCCAGCACGGTTTACACCTGAGACCGTCTGGGAAACAGCACTTCGATTCTCTTCTAGCTTCACATCTGACCTCACATCATCCATCTGTCCCACTACCCACTCCTACACCTCCTCTTGCACCTACCTCTTCTCCTCCTTCTGCTCCTATCTCATCTCCTCCTCCTCCAACCTCATCTCCTCCTTCTGCTCCTACCTCATCACCATCTCTTCCAATCTCGACACCCATTACTTCTCTTTTCCCCGTTATTTCACCTACTGCTTCCTCATCTCGCACGTCCTCATCTATTCTTCCTTCCGCCCTCATACACAGTTACAACTTGCGCTCAGGAGTACGATGTGGTACTCAAAGGTGACAATCGCGTTCAGTTGCAGTGTGCGGGTTTGATCCGGAACTAGAAGCTGTACCATTTTCAAATTCCTCTCCACAATCTAACGTCGATTCTATTGATCGTGAGTCACAAACATTTTGCGAAAATAAATTAATTATACTTCATCATAATGTCCAATCCCTTTCAAACAAATTGACAGACATTGAAATTCTCGTACAAGAAAGTCGATTCGATTTGCTATGCCTCATTGAGCATTGGCTTTCAACTAACAACATATGCGATACTGCTATTTCTAATTATTATTTAGCAAGTTCTTACTGTCGGCAAAATTTTCAAGGCAAAAATCCCCACGGAGGTACGTGTATCTACGTTCGTAATGATATTTTATTTTTTCCACTGACAGGCTACGAGAACTTCTGCGTAGAGAGTGTGTTCGAATTTTCTGCAGTTAATTTGACAGACACCGGTATTGTTGTTTTGTGTATTTATAGACCTCCTCAATCAGATCTTGACATATTTTTGCGGAATTTCGAAATTCTTATGAAACATATCGCACATAAATCAACTAAATCTATCCTTATATGTGGCGATTTCAACATCGATTTCCTGGGTACATCCGACTCTGCACATTCACCAGTTAATCGATTCAAGAATCTTATCGACTCCTTCAACCTTATTACTACGATAAACGACCCC